>JANSTV010049861.1:0-14337 GCA_027564135.1 Lestremia cinerea
ACAACGTTACCATGACAACGCAACGTCACGCGAAAAGCGCCTACTGCGTTGGCCAACGCAGCGAAAGCCATCGCAGGCACTTCTCGCGCTGCGTTAAACGTTACGAAGACGTTACACACAGTTCTCATAATTTTTGAACGCACTGTACACACACACACACACACACACACACATATGTGTGTGTGTATACCCACATACCCACACACTTTGTAAATATGACAAGCAAATGAAAAGTATCAATCTGTGAAAAAAAAATTATTGCGGGCAAGTTGCCAGATTCAATACAACGATCCTGATTCCTGATCTAAAGGAATAGTAAATCGTTGTTGTAATCTGTGAAAATTTGCTTCCAAAAAATATGAGCCCATTACGACGTGTTTGCAACGTTTTTACCACGTTGATGTGACATTGATGCGACGATGAGGCAATGTCGCTGCACCGTTTGCGCTACGCTAGCGCATTTTTGAAACAACGAGTATGCAACAATCTCAAAAGTACATCGGAATGGGAAAACAGCGCAAAATAATATCAAACAACACATTGTATTAAATATGTACATATGTTCAATATTGCCCCCATCATTTATTAAACACATCTCAAGTCTATGGCGAACGCTATCCACAGCGTTGGCTGTATGAGTTGGATTCATTCATCGATACTTTTGCTTATCAAAAATTTCAAGTGTTCGATATTCTGAATGTTGTTACGGTAAATTTGGTGTTTTAGATAGCCCCATAGAAAGAAATCCATGGGCAATAGGTCTGGCGATCTGGCTGGCCATTGAATTGGTCCCGTTCGCCCAATCCATACAGGAAATATTTTGCTCGAGTATGAGCGGACTATGAGACTGTGATGAGCGGGTTCGCCATCCAATTGTAGGATAATTGTTCTAATATCAATGCACATTTTCTTCAATGTGGGTATCAAAAACTGTTTGACCATTCTTAGAAATGATCGACCCGTTACGTTTTCTTGGAAGAAATACGGTCCTATCACTTGGCCTCCTAAAATCCCTGCCCACACCGTCACTGCAGGTCCTTTTTGAACTTTGTTCGATTGGTAGAAACGAGGATTTTTCCTCGCCCAGTGGCGAAAATTTTGCTTGTAAATAAGCTTTCATCTGTCCATAGAATTCTTGATAAAAAGTCTGGATTTTCATCAATCTTCAATCGAATATCGCAGAATAATATTCAACTTTCCACTAAAAACGGATGACCAATTGAAAGAACTTGAATTGTCTTTGAAAAACGAGGAGAATATGGAGAGTGTGGTAAAAGAGAAAATTGGGTCTAGAGTAAAAGACAGATAATGCAAACTGGCTTCTTTCCAGGTCAAGATGCTCATTAGATATGTTAATTTCCAGCAGTCTATTCGGAAGGTTTTTCAAAATTTGATAGATGACGAACTCCTTTCTTCTTATTCATTCTACGGCATGAAAGGAAAGAGCAAATTCGACCAGTTCAAGAATGGAATGCCAGATATTTCGGATAACAAAGTGTTGGAATACATTAAAACAAGCTACATAAAGTATGTCCCATGTCGTCTTCGTAGACGAAAAATTTAAGTTCGTCGCGTCAACGTTGTGTCAACGTTATGCCAACGTACCATCAACGTCGCATCAACGTGCCAAAAACGACGCATCAACGTGCCCAAAATGTCGCAAGACTCATATTTTTTGAACGCACGCAAATCAAATTAAGTTAACACTACAGAATCCACCTATACCCAAATTTAAGTATTTCGAGACGCTCTTTGGCACAAATGGAACCTGGACGTTTTTGATAATAGTTACCGGTTCACTTTTCCTCCAGTAAGTCACAATTTTCCGCAAATCGACCACGCAGCACCAACAAACCGCGAAAAATCACACCAAGAGCCGAAATTTGAAAGATTAACGCCGATCAAGCCGCCGCCGAAAAAAAAATTTTTTTGCCACCACCGCCGCCGAAATTTGGAAAAAACGCTGATCAAGCCGCCGCCGAATACAAAAACTTCTCGGCGTGCTGATCGTCGGCAGTCCTTTTTATCATACATATTGCTCATATCGACGGTTGTGGTTGCGGACGAAATGAATGCATACCGCTATCGAAAGAAAACAAAATGAGTGCAACAAAATCGAAAGAAAACGAAACAAAAGAAAAGAACAAAACAGGAAAAGAAGATGTAAATGAAGAAAGGAGCTAAAAACTCGATTTGGATCATCATCATTATCATCATCAATCGATTTTTTTCAGTTTGCTCGTGAAGAAGTTCAAACATTCGACTGGCACTTCCAGTCTCTTGAATCAATTGAAGAACGTCCACGACATTTCCGCGAGGAAATGCCACCAAAGCCAAAAGTACAATGATTGGAAGACATTTTCGGGATAGGATCATCGAATCGCAGTGATCATAAAAAATCCGTTCTGAGTCGTCGTCTTGCGTTGATGTGTGTAGGTAGGTGTTTTGGACCAGACAGCGCAATGACCATCCATCTCTGGATGGACGATTTTCGAAAGCGATCTTCTATTTCATTCAATTAACATCCAATGGACGTGAATTTCAAAATGTTCAACCGCATACCGCTATCAAAATTGCCAAGCAATTACATACCGTCAGTCGTGAATTCAGTTAGACTACTCACTACCTCGTCAGCGACAAAGGTTCGTTTCGCAATTTGTATTTTGAACCCGAAGTCGATCGTGATTTGATTTGATTTTATCTCGAAAGGTTCCAACATTGTCAAGTTAATCAAAGATTAAAAGCTGGCAAGTCAACACTGTTTGGGGCACGAGTCTCATAACTTGATAGATGAGGCTGGCCTTAACGCCATACTAGAAATTAATGCGATGTTGATGAAAGTGTAAAAAATTGTCAGAGCTTTGAACTTTCGTTCGTTGGAAATGGAGTTAGAGGTACATTGAGTCTGTTTTCGGCGAGATTTGAACAATCTATTTCAAAAATCATTCAATTCAGGACGATTTAGTTCAAAAAGAACTAACTAGCGCCGCCGAAATTAAAAAAAAAACGCCGATCAAGCCGCCGCCGAAAATGATGTTTTTGCCGCCGCCGAAAAATAAAATTTGGCCGCCGCCATCATTTGGTCTCTATGACCGGTCTCTATTGTCGAGAAAAACAGAGAACAGCTTTGCCAAGTTTTTCCGGGGTTTTCCGAATTTTTCCTATAGTTGTCCTATCTCGAGCTTTTCCGAGTTTTTCCTAAATTTTTCCAAGTTTTCCGAAGTATTCCCGAAGTTTTCCCGAGTTGTACCGAGTTTCCACTATATTCCCACCAATGTCCCTAGGGGCTTCCCGGTCGACGACGCGCTCGGCGAGACATTGGTGGAAACACCTCCATTTTGCGGAAAATTGTGATTTACGGGAGGGAACGTGAACCGGTGACTATTATCCATTCGTGGCAACTTTCAAGCTTTCAGCCAGCGGTATGCACCAAACATTATTTTTGATAAGTAGTGGCTAACGTACCGTATCACTTTTGAAACGAGATTGAAATGCATCACAACAAAATAGAGAATAGAAAAATGTATGCCTCTTTATTATAAGGTATAAGGTATAAATTAATTAATTTAGGATCCCACCTTGAATGATATTTATCGGGATGTCCTATTGGAATAGCAACACTAAGACCAAAACCTCTGAGCACTTGTTTGATTTGCTTCATCATTCACTGGACGCGTTTTAGAAAATGTTAGCGCCCGGCTGATCCAAGATAATTCGATATGAGGTTGCGACACAACGCTCTGTGTGATACACGAAACCACACACACACACACACACACACACACAAAAATCGCTCGCTCTTCGCTCTTATTATTTGGGGTGCTCAGGAACCCAAAAATCGCTAAACCGAGGAATATACGACGACGATTAGGAAGTCAATGGTGATGTCAATTTCCTTGTCGACGATGATGACATCTCGACAGCCTTGTTCGCGTGGAACGAGCGGCAGAAAAACAGATGCCAATTGGGTTAAGTTGTGACTATGACGAAGCGTGAGTCAAACAGCATGGAATCAAACATTGTGCTTGCCGCTCTTTACCTTGAACCTCAGTATCAAGTCGTATTACCGACTTCCGATAAAGAATGTGCACAGCGACACTTGAGTTTCTTGGACAGCTACATTCGTCAACCACCACATACTGTTTCCGTTGACGTGAATTTTTGATTTCTCTCATAAAATTATTATTTTACAATTATGTATAATTATTAGAGATATGCTAAAATGATGGCTATTTTGAATTTGAAAATGCGGTGTTCGCGAATCGGAAACTAGCTCGCTATCCGAAATCGGACTCTAAAACTGCAAATCTAATTTAAAAAAGCGCTTACACATACCGAGGTCAGTGTCACTAAAATTACTTGAAAACGAGAAAATAACGCACTTATGAATAAATGAATCATCATGTGTTGCACCTAACATTTTATGAACATACCAATAATTAATTGAACATTTAAAATTTTTTTTATTGTAATACCGAACACATCACACAAAAATTCAATATCTTGAGTTATTATAATACTCATTATTAAGTTTTGCAAAAATTCTATTGAATACAGATTCAAATGGGCAAAAAAATTAATAAATTTTTCTCAAAACTGAAGGACGACATTCATTCGCAACTAATCATGTTTAGAAGCGAATTGACATTGATTGATATGAACGGAGAATGATGAAATGAAAACTAACCTTCATTTTAAAAAAGAAAATTTTATTTTAAAATGAAGCAATGATAGCAGATTTAGTAGTTCACTACAATTTGAAAAATGAAAATCCAACAGTTACGGTAATTAATCAAATCTTCTTTCGATTTGTAATTGTGATCGTTTCGGCACTGTTTCAAGTAATTAGTTGATATTTTTCATCTTATCAAAAATGTATTTTCTTCATTTTGAAGACGAAATCAAATCTAAAAAAATTGCGTTCGCACATTTACTAAAACAGCGGTAAAACAGCTACTCCAGATATTGAAGAGTGGGACATACATACATCGCTATTTTCCGGCAGAATCCCGCTCGTTTTATCGATAAGGAAACTTTTTCACTTCAACTTACTACAATTAACCCTTAGACGACGGATCATATCCGAGGCTAGAAGGTTATCTGTATTCGTGTCAAAAGCATGACAGAAGTCGTTGCGATCAACACTTGAATAGCGAAAAATGCTGTTCGGAATACGCACAAACCGATAAATCTTCATTTTCATGGCTTTTTGCCATACACTTTCTGTTTTCGCGTAAACCAGCGCAATCGATATCGCGTGAGTCCACGATTTTTTTTTCGTATATTTGCTGTTCACTTTATTGCTGTGAGCGCGTTGAGCTAGCTTAATCTCGCGAGTCAATCTATGCCGTTTCTTTTGACGATCCCAATCTTTAGGTTTCGCTTTAACCTGGGAACTTTGAACGCGTGGAAAATCTTAATACGACCAGGATCTAGACCGGGAGTTTTAGTGATTAGAAAAAGCACTCTATGAAATTAACTACTGGGGTTCTATTGTATAGTCATATTCTCATAGTTTAACATTTCACCTACTCGACCATTGCAGACCAGAAATTTGGTCTGCAATGGTCGACTAGGCGAAATGTCAAACACTATCAGAATAGACTATGACTATAGAATAGCACCCCTGACTGATTTCGGCCGTATCTGGTCAGTAACATATGGCGACTAATCGAATTGGACCACAACGCGCTCAAATTTTGTTCGAAAATTGTCCCGACAATTCTAATTCGAGCATTTTTCAACTGATTCAAACCGGCTTTATCTGATAAAACTCTTTCTCAGTTGGCAAATTAAACACTCCAAACCGAAAAAGAAGAAAATGCTTACCTTTGCAGTTTTAACTCTGTTAACTCACACGATGAACAATAAAAATTAATCAAGAAATATTTTTTTTTTTTTTTTTTTTAAAGAAGGCATCCCATGAAAAATATCAATAAAAATTAATAATAATAAAATGAAAGTCTTGAGATTGTCGCAAAAATTTGCAATTCAGGTGACGTGTACTTTCAACGAACTCTGTTCGATCAACACTTCCTTCGTTTCGGTTCGAATTTTTCGTTTCTTTGAGCAATCCACATTCACAACAACTGGCAAACAACATGAAAAACCAAAACGTCCTCTTCGAATAAACACAACAAAACTAACTCAATTGTTCAAAGTTGTCCCAATACGCAAGCATCAAATTGAAAATTGGTATTCGCTTGCGGTGAATTTTTGATACTGTTTGTGGCTTCAAGCGAGAAAAATGGTGAGTCGGAATCGAAGGAACAGTCATTCATCTCCATGAATTGCGGTCTTTCATCGAAATGAAATGAAATGAATGATCCAATTATGAACAAATGTCCTAAATGCCATCAGCCTCGCATTTTCGATTCTCGGACGAGACAACAATAGATGGTCTGTTCAAGGAGATGGCTTTAAAATTGAGCTCGCCCCTCCCTCCATCCCTCCGACCCAAATCGATTAAAAAAACGAACGAAAGAAGTACAGACATACGAACTCATCGCAATGTATTATAACAATGTCAATGTTTAAAACATATGCTGAAACCATGAAGTGCCCCCGGGCAGTCAAGACGATCGGCTCCATCTTTCTCGCTCAGGCAAAGCAATTTCGCTGAAATTTGCATACACAGGCCGAAATGAAATGTTGGGAGACTTCTCTCCCACTTGCTGTCTAAGGGTTAAATCCCGCACTAGTGCCTAATACCTTCTAAGCAATTCTTAAGCAATACACCAACTGAACTTCGCTTGTTTTAAAACGAAAACTAAATTCTATATACTAACAATTCAATTTCTCCCCTTAGCGGGATGAGACAAGTGTGTTTGTAACGATTTTCTCTGAACAGTAATTAAGAAGAAAATTGATACTTAGAGGAAGAACAATAAACAATTGTCAATTTCCACCGTAGATGCCTCTTATATAAAGCATGCCTTGCTTTTTAAAAATATTCTAAAAATCGATATTTACTTATTTGTTCTACAAACGTGACTTTTTTCATATCAAACAATTTACATATATTTTCGTGAACGGAAGTTTGGAATAAATGATATGCGTTCAAAAATTATGAGAACTGTGTAACGTCTTCGTAACGTTTAACGCAGCGCGAGAAGTGCCTACTGCGATGGCTTTCGCTGCGTTGGCCAACGCAGTAGGCGCTTTTCGCGTGACGTTGCGTTGTCATGGTAACGTTGTGCGTTCTCAACATTATTGAACGCACTGTATATTGTATTTAAATTTCGAAATAAGTTTTAGCAAAATAATTTTATTCGGGTCAATACGGTCCCTTCTGTAAAGAAATTTTGGGCAAAGATCTCGAATTTTAAGATACCTAATTCTTCAAAGATGAAAAAATAAAAAAAAAACAGTTTGTAATTATTACTATATACTATATAACATCAATGAATTACAAATAAAAAAAACAACTATTAGAATATTAATTGTTTCATTGTTGCTATGCACCTTGGCGCGAATGACGCTCGACATCATCATTATTTGAGTTCTTCAAAGGCTTTTTACTTCATTTTTGGAAAAAAATGAAATATTAGGAGCTTTTATTGCGAACAATTGTTTTCGAATTCTTCTTGAAAAATAGAAAAATAATTCATCACATTCGCACCCGCATCGACGCAATCCACGCGCGCATCTCGCTATGCTGTTCTGTTGTGCGCTGAGGACGCACTGTTATCAGCCGCACTCGTTGCGATTTGCTGTTCAGAGCAATGCAAATTGACACACGAATGAGGAAATCATGAACCCATGAGTGTGACCGTAGGCGCCATCTCAATCGACGTAGCATAGCAACGACATGTTTACATCGAAATGAGATGCTGCTTAGCAACCGATCGCAGTGCAAAGCGATCGGTTATGGTGTGACACTGCACTTGCACAGCAAAGGACAACGAGTGCAACTGTGAAAGGACGACGAATATTTTCCTATTTAGAATAATTCAAAAACAATTCAAAAAGACATTTTTGCCGAAAACGGTGGTTTGAAAATGAATCGAAAACAATTCGAAAATAATTCGAGACAAATACAAACTGAATATTTTCCTATTTGTTTTGGAAAAATAACGAATAATTCTTGAGGATTGAAGAGCGCGCGCAGATTGTGTCGATGCGAGTTCGAAGGAGATGGAACATTTGGGTATTTATCAAAAGTATTTGAAAACAATTCGTTCGAGGTGGTCGCAATAAAAGCGCCTATTGTTTTCTTGAGTTTGTTTATTTGTTTTTTTTCCTAAGTTTGTCCAGATTTCGAGAACCACTGAACCAGGGCCTAAAACTCAGCACCAAATGTTCAATCTGCTCAGTTTGTAAAATTTTCAAATTGAGCTGAATTGTCAAAGTGTGCTAGATTGACTTTGGAGACTTTTTTTGGACTTGATTTTCGTACATTCTATTTTCAATTTAAATTACAATCAATTCATACAGCCGGCTTCACAATAAAGTATTTACACAGCTTCCTTCAGTTACATGTTCGGTAGATTCGATGGGCTTTGCCCTTACAAATTTTTGATTTTCACTCAACGTGCTTTGTACATACATATTGATCGCGTCCAGTGCGGATCAAAGCCGCAGCGATTCAGCTTTTCGATAAGCATTCCGGGGTCCACGGAATCGTAGGCCTTTTGCAGATCAATTGCCACGGCGATCACTGGCTCTTTCTTCTGGAGGCTTTTTGTTATCACAGTTCCAATGGCGGCCAATGCGTGTGTTGTTGATAAACCCTTCGTAAATCCGAATTGTGAAACAATATTCATTTCACCTTCCTCCATCCATGACTCCAGTTTCACCGCTTCGATTTTTTCCCAGATTTTGCTGATGTTAGAAACCAATGAAATCGGCCTGTAGCTATCCAGATCATTAGCATCTTTGCCGGGCTTGGCCAGTGGGCACATTGTTGCGAGTTTCCATAGTTGTGGTGTAAACCCAACGTAACTTATTTGATTGAGCAGTGTTGTCAATGCGCGAACAAACACTGGTCCGACCTTTTTCAAAAGTTTATTTGGCACTTCATCTGGTCCTCGGCTCACTTTATTATTGACAGATAACAGCAATTCTTGCACTGTCATTGTCGTGACGAATTTATCGATGTTGTGTTCATTGTTGTCGATGAATGCCGGGTGATTTTGGTTAAATTGCATAAACGGCTCGTGATTATTGAACACTCGCGTCATTTCTAAGTTCGCTTGCATTCGACGGACTGGATCTATTGCATCTCGTGCCTTGATATGGATATCTTCGAAACGTTTACCCAATTCATCCACATGAACACGCCTATCCGAAACTTGACGACCGTCAATCACAACAGCAGCTGGCACCGGCACGAACTTTTTATACTCCCTAATTTTCTTCACTTCTTTGAAGAGATTCGGCCCCGGCTTGATATTTTGGCAGCAAATCTTAAATGCGTTTTGTCTATCCAGTCTTATCTTCTCCTCCACGATCTTTTCCAACAGCTTCAATGTGTTCGTGTCTGCTGCAATTTGGACATTGTTTTGACCAAACGTATTGCTGCGTTTCAGTCGTGCCAGCGATGACCGATCAACACGCAACTTCGTCACAAAATTCATTGTGTCTGACGAGATATTTGGTTCGAATTTTGGAGCACAATCAAATTGCTTGACGTGAACATCCATTGCTACGTTGAAATTTCCTGCCAATTGTATAATTTCCGCTTCAATCTCCGTCGTTGACATTGTCCGATCCTCCCAAATCGGCACCTCCGTTGTTCTCTCATCCAGATCTCGAGCAAATTCGTCAAAGTTTGTGCTTTTCCAATCAAAGATGATTTTTCTTTCCGCTTTCAGAGCTTTGCTGCTGAGCACGCACCTCAAAACTACGATCGAATGGTCCGAAGGGAATGCCAGTGTTTCGAGTTCATCATGGTTCGAAAGCAGTTGAATGTTTCCTTTGATCAAGAACACATCGATGTATTCCTTACCTCTTGATGGGAATTGCGACGATCCAATGATGAAATTTTCGGAGTTTGCTCAGTTCAGCATTTCGGTCCCGTTCGAGTCTGTCATTGAGCATTTCCACGCTACATTCTTGCAGTTGAAGTCTCCGGCCATAATGATGTTATTGGCACGCGGAAGAGCATCAACTAGCAGCGAAAGCTCCTGGCCATCAAACCTTTCAGACGGTTTCATATAAATGGACACGAACAATGATGACGTGCCATCATAATGCAGCAACAAAATCGCCACTGCTTCAAACGTTGCAAGTTGAGGCAAATCAATTTTTCGATGCTCAATGCGATGTTTTACCAGAATGGCGACACCGCCACCTGTAGAGCTTCTGTCATTTCTTGATGTTATGTATTCGTTCATGGTGAAATTGATGTTATTTTTCAACCATGTTTCCGTTAAGCCAATGACGTCCGGTCGATGGCTCTTCCGTATTCCGTCCAGAGTTATTTTCTTCAAATCCGCGTTGACGGACTGAGTGTTTAATGTCATGAACTTAAAATTCGACATTATCTTCGATGTTGGTGAATGATTGGAAAACTCTGGACGTATTACCCCAGCAGCAGATTGACTAACGTCGCCTTTCGTTCCACGTCTTCCATGGATTTCAGCTTTTCAGCCAGCGACAAGAATTCGTTCAGGTCTTATTTGAACAATCTTTTTATCTCCTTACTAAGGTCTTGCAGGTTCACAGCGATTTGAAGTTCGAATTCCGCTGCCTCTGCGTTAAGCTTCAATCCGGCCGCAGCACCAAAGTTCCCTTGGACCGAGTTTCTTCATAATCGGCGCTCCTTTCCGTCGCCCTCGCGTCCCCTTCCAGCTTCAATCCGACCGCAGCCGAACGAAGCACCATCGTTCTTTTGGACTGAGTTTCTTCAAAATCGGCGCTCCTTTTCGCCGCCTTTTTCTTCGTCGCCCCCACGTCCCCTTCCAACTCAACTCTCTTCTTCTTCTTTCCTCTTACGTTGCTCAAATCTTCCTCTTCCAATCGCCCGAACCCGTTGTAAACCGAAATGTCCGTCAAAAAACGCCTGTAGCCATGCTCGTTGGACAAGCTTCGCAGGTTCATAATTAGTCGTTCGTCACACTTCACAACAGTATCACTTTCTTGAAGAAAATCGCAAAATTTTTAATTTTTTTTCAAAATTGCCTCAAGTCTCGCACGGGTGAGTGATATTTACTTGCCGAACATGCAACGCACTAAAAAATAAAAAAGCTCATCGACTGAAAATCAAAGACCGAAAACTAGAATCATCCAAAAGTCAAAGTCATGCAAAGACCGAAAAATTAAACGCATGTAAAATGCGAAAAAATCGACACCCTGGTAACGCATTCCGGCAGAATTTAACTTCCTGGCAAGGCTGTTCCTTGCGGCGCAAAAATTGCGCTCCGCAATTCCGCAAAGCAACCCTTTACCGTTGCGATTCTGTGTCGCAGTTTGTGCCCGCATTTGATCATCGCAATTGAAAAGTTCATTAATGTTCGGGAATTCGTAAATGACGAGAACGTGTGTCGTCGCTACGCAGAGTCACATTCGCTCAGTTGATGTGTTTCAAGCCATCTCAAATAAGCTCAACTTTCCACAAGGCCTCAACGGCCGAGTGGTTAGAACTACGTCTGTACACTGATGAGCTTGGGTAACATCGCCCAGCGAAACGTGAGTTCGAGTCCAGTTCGAACCAAAATCTTTTTTCTGAGCGATTTGGCTTTCGTCAACTGAGAAATACATAGAAAAAGTATTCGGCTTTCTCCGAAAGGAAAATATTTCATTTAACTACAACTGGGAGAAAAATCTACCAGCAATTTCATAGGCTTCTTCATACAAATTTGAAAAACCGTTCGGTTGGCTAAGGTTAACAAAACATGGCTAACGCTGCCAGAAGCGTAGACCAGGCGGTTGTTCCCACACCCGGATCAATATGGTTGTTGTTGCAACCACAACCGGGTACATCTGGTTGCGGTTCCACTCACAACTGAACTCACTTGTACCCACACCCACCATTGCAGTCACGGGTGCACTCACAACCATTTCAAATTTCATTTAGCGTTGCAGAGCTGACATTTTTATTTAATATAAGTAGGCTTCGATCCGTCAAGATATAAAATTTAAAATAGTTGCAGTCTGAAACTATCAACTATTGATCGATCACATCCAATTTCAAAAATAATCAGAAAAATCCAAATTCGTAAGATTTTTTCTGTTGGAGAAAAATTTATCTTGAAAATTTGATTCATTTATTCCATTCATTTCGAATATTTTCAGAAGAATGGACAAAATGGAACTGGCTGATATTGATAATGCTTTAACGTCTGAAGAAGAAGTAGAAGAAGGTTCTGTCTCGAACAAAAACAGTTTTGAATTAGTAGAATGTGCAATGCAAAATTCGGAGATAAGCCAGTACATCAAAGCAGGAAATTTCTCAATCGATGCTATGAAAAGAAAGCATAGGAGCAGATCATCAGTATGGGAATCATTCGGAAGCATAGCTATGGGTCCCAATGTAATCATTAAGGAGAAAGTGGTCTGCCGCAAATGCTTGTCAGTCCTGAACTACAAATATAAATGGGGAACCAGTAATTTATCTTCTCATGCGAGGGGTTGTGAAAAACGAAATAACCCGTCAAAAGATCAATTATCGAAACAAGTATTAGACGGTATAAAAAATGCTGTCAGATCCGAAGTGGTTCGATTCGTATGCCAAGACCTGAGATCTTTCAATACGATTTCGGGGGATGGCTTCATAAACCTGGCAGATACGCTAATTTCTCTTGGACATCAATTTCGTGAGTGTGTCAAAGCAAACGAGATTTTGCCTCACCCAACAACGGTATCAAGAGCGGTTAATCAAATCGCGAAGGTATAAAAGAGAGTCTATCTCCAAGACTACATGGAGGCATTGCAGCGACATTGGAAATTTGGACAGAAAACACCAAAAACCAAGCACACATCAATGTGAATGTTCATTTCATCGACATTAACGGTTTACAAGAACAAAAATTGTGTGTCAAAGGTCTTGAGCAATGGGAAAAGAGTGGACCAAATATCCGAAAAGAAATATCGATTATCTTAGCAGAATTCGGTGTGGCAGAGATGCAGACAATCACATTTGTGTCTGACAGAGGTTCCAACATCAAGGCAGCTCTCACTGGACTCAAAAATATCGACTGCGCGGCTCACATGGTTAATAGTATAGTTAACAAAATGCTAAATGGTTCCACAGACTCTGACTTGCAAGCTACTTTAAAAGAATCTCGGAGCTTGGTGAGATACGTGAAGAAGTCTGAGATACAAGCCCTGCTCAGTAAAACATTGAAAGCATTCCATCTATAACACGATGGAATGGTGAGGCCAGCCTTTGAAATGATTATTTTAAGGCGTACAAATCTGATTTCTATTAATATTTTGCTCAAGGTCTTTATCTGATGGTTCAGTCGATATTATGTGAATGGGATGAAGTGAACAAAATCTTATCAGAAAAAACGAATCGACATTTTTCGATGGATAAGAACCTGTTGCAGATGCTACTACAATTTCTGGAGCCATTTTATGAGAGTACCCTAGAATTTCAGTTCAAAACGCAATCCACTTTACAGTTCGTCAAGCTATGGCGTGACCAAATTATCTTACATTTGGAAATTCACGAGGAAGACCATTTAGCACTACAAGAAATGAAAGCGATAGGAATGGAATATCTCGAAAAGAAATGGATTCTGCACCCCATTCACAAACTGGCAGCGGTACTACATCCCCAGGTGAAATTGAGGGCATTCGATGCTGATGAGAAAATAGATGTGATGGCTGTTTTGAGAGCAGAATTCCGGAAGATTGAGACGTGTTGGAATAATGAGCAACTTAACAATACATTGGGAAAAAATGAGCCCAAAACAAGTCAAAAGAGACACAACGTCGATGAGCATGAAAGAAGTAACACACAAAAAGAAAAAAAGCATCGTATACAAGATGATGGAACGCGAAAACGACAAAATTGATGAAATTGAGCGATATTTAGAGAAAACAATATTCTTCGAAGAAGATGCAGAGTTTGATGCATGAGCGTGGTGGAGAAAACATCAAAAAACTTTCCCCATGTTATATAAAATGTTCGTAAAACACTTTGAGAATACATTTTAGAATGTAATATCAAATCTTAATTTGGGGTTTTGAATCAAAATAAACACTCCATAATATTATATATACATATCCATATACACGCAAATTGAAAATTGCAATCCTTTTTCTAACTAAATCAAGAATTATGAAAGTGAATTTCGATTATGGTTGTGAGTGCTTAGAATGCCTGTTGATCAATATCAGCGAAGGTTAGCCGTAGAATAACGCCAAAACTTGCAAAATTTTACTTCA
>JANSTV010049872.1:0-14336 GCA_027564135.1 Lestremia cinerea
GGAATTGTGACAGGAATTCGGATTCAGATTCCCGGTTCATCTCGAAATGCTCCGCAAAGCAGCGAATCGAATTCCTCGATAAGACCGGGCACGACTCCACGCCAACCATCACACCATTTGCATAAGTCGTTCCCGCGTTGCCATGGCTGGTTCCCAATTGCTCCGCGAACAACAGCGCGCGAAACTTTTCTTATGAATTTGTTCATCAAACAATATTAATAAAACGATTCTCGTGCTTATTTATTGTTCTCATGTATGTCAACGGAAGATTGCTTAGCTGTGTGTGTCGTGTCGCGCTATGTTCCTCTCATTCGTCATAATTAACTTTTCAACTTTTCATTCTCTTCTTTTTCGTTCCGCGGTGAAGGATTTTCACGTTTTTTTCTTCTCTTCATTTTTTTGTTGTTGATTTTTTGTTCGCAATTTCGATGCGTATGTTTTGCTTTTCGACGTTTCGACACAAATATGGGAGAAAAAAATGCGTTCGGCAGAAAAAAAACAACGAAGCCTACCACAAGAATGAAGTCGGCGAGATGGTGTGCGTTGCCGGGGTAGCCCATCGAGTATGCATTGTCGGCGGAATGTATTAGCATAAGCTGTGAGTTTAAAAGCGAATTGTTTCATTTCGGGCATGATTTATGAGCTTGGTTGAGTTTTGAATTTGAATTAGAATGCGTTCTAACTGGAAATGAGGGAGGGGTGAGTGGGAGTGAGGAGGATGGGTGGGGTGTTTCATTCGCTTCCGAAAGGAATAACACTTGAGGAGATTCACGTTGAACTTGAAGCGATCGAAGATTGTCGGCGGTGGTGAGTCGACCAGCTGCGGTCGGAGAGCCATGCTGAGCGCCTCGAAGCCAATCAAGCATCATTATGCATTTGACATTGGAACAATAACGAGTCGTCTTTGCTCGCATTGACTCGAATCCAGCAAGCAAACCATAAATTATCAATTTTCCATCCTGTTTGCTCGTCAAATATCAACGAAACCATGTTGCGCCCCAGTCGCTCGCTCAGGCGAGGCCATGCACACAAGCGCCACCGTCGGCAAAGGCAAACGCAAAATCAATTTAATTATTCAAATTTATTTGCATAATTTCCATCATATGCAATTATGTTCCATCACTTTGGCCAACAAAGCCAACGGTAGCCGTTCATTAGATGCCAGCGGGCAAGTGAGACCCGTTCGAATGACCGCATTCAAGATGCATTGTTTGAACGTCATTTCAAGGGGCTTTCAACTGCGGTAATTCGCCAATTTTCACATAATTTTTCCACTCGCCGGCCATTACTCAATACACACCCGTGCTTTCGGTGAGGCTTTGAACGGATGCGCAACGAGCATGTGGATGTGGATGTGAGTGTGCTTCAAATGATGAAGTGTTTCGTTCCAAGTCAATTTGTTTCATACAATTGCGAATTCGGTGGCTCGCACGGCCTCTGCTCCAGTCTTACTCCATTCAGTTTGCTCGAAAGCAATCATCATCCATCAAGCGGGGATTGCATTTTTTGAAACGCAATAAACGAACGAAACAGGAGAAAACTACGAGAAAAAAACGAACAACCGGCGGAATCAGCATAAAACATTCATTCGAGCGATTAAATAATCAACGTTGAATCAAAGCGATCAACAGAATTGATGATGGAACCGCAACGGATTCGCCGACAAAACGGGGCGGCAACAATGGAAATTCCGGAGCGAAATTAATTTTTGTTTTAGCCATTTTAATTTGGTTAATAGTTTTTCGTTGAAATTTCCACGATTCGGGTGTTTTTGCATTCGATCTCGTCGGCGGATGGCTTCGCAATGAAACGGATTCGTTAAATAGTCGATGATTATTCCATTAATGGTAATTTGTTCAAAGTAAATTCAATGGATTTGTTCGGGAAAAATGTTTGAATAAATTGTCTGCCATCCACTCGGTCGACTGGTAATCACATCATGGCTCAGTCATCATCAGCCAGCGAGGAATTCATTGTGAATGAAATTCATAATAAATATTCACAGAAATCGCATTTGGAAAGCGGCGTCTCCTCGTGGAAACGAGACCATCCCGACCAGACGAACATCAAACTGGGATTCACAGAAAAAGTTTACTTTTCGATGGAAAAATGATGAAAAGGAAAAAACCATTTCTTCGCCCTGCAATTGACACAACAGACAGACGGTTTCGCGACTTGGCATCATCTGCGATGAAAGAGACCGAAGAAGATGATATTTCATCTTCTTCGCTTGTTCGCGGTTCCTTTGAAATCGGCCATTCAATTGAGACTCACATTCAATGGAAATTCCGCATCGAATGAAGAAGAAGAAGAAGAAGAAGTGGAATAGCGCCCACCGCACTCCAGCACCGCCCGATCCACAAAAAAGCCGCAATTCGAAAAGAAATTCCATTTTTTCCAGTTCTGATAAACCAAGTCGCCGTCGACGACCGACCTCGGCGATCGCATTGAATGCGTACACGCTGAGAGGGGCACCGTTGAGATTCGGTTATTTATGACGACGAATTATTAACTTGGCTTGACATTGACACGGCGATGAGTTGAGCCATGGGTGATTCGGGTGTGTGGGCGACACGTGAACGATTTCATGGCAATCCAAGGATGAATATCTGTGATTCGCATTAGAAGTGGGGAAGATCACAGCCGTTCGCAAGCCAATCAACCGACGACATTCCTCCGACCGGCAAGCGTTCATTAGACATTTTCCCACAGACTCTGACGGCAGCCAGCCTCCCACACTCTGCCACCACTTATTGGCCACAATGACAGCGAAATGGCATTCGATTCGAACGCTCAAAATCCATTCGTTTCACACAGAATGTCGTTGCGATTTGAAAAATGAAACCATTCGCACACATTTCACGGAGCATTCTTCACCCGAAACGAACCACACCACTCGATATTTCTTACCGTTTGGCTGCTGTTTGCTGGCTCTGTTGCCATTTCATTGATTTGCCAATCGAAATTTATGAGTTTCTCATCAAATTTTTATTGAATTTCATTCCCATTGATGGCATTGTTCAATTTTGATGGGCAATGTTACTGTTACGGTTATCGAATGTCATGGGAACGGTGCTTTCGATGATGGAAGAGATTTTACAAGCGAAAAAAATGGATTTTAAAAACATTTTTCTCGAAGAGCGCCGTGGGCGATACTCGAAACAGCACGAAACAGCATTATTTCGGCATTATCGCGAATGACTTTATCAGCGGGCGATGGGGGTGGAGTGGGAGGAGTGGAGGGGTGTGGACCAACCGACGATTCACTGAATGAGGGATGTCTGTCGAATGCTTTAAATCTCGTTCGAAAACAATCGATGCAAAATCCAGCAGATGCTCAGCTTTCTGTCAACAACTTTCGCAGAAATCACAAATTGATTGATGCCGTTGTCTGTTGTCGACATGAAAAATGAGTTTCTGGGGATTATCCTCATTGCCTCCGGACAAATCAATTGAGGCGACGCAGGTCAGGTGATGGGATCGAATCTATCGGAATAATTTCGATCGTCGCCAAAGGAAAGTGGATCGAATTCTCGTATGAGCTTAATTGGCTGCCACCCGATGAGACCTTCATCACGGGGCTACTCGAATTCAACGCAATTCAACAAATCAACAACTCTCCCACGCAACACACGATACGCCTGCCCCGTGCAATCAAACTAAATGAAATGTCAATTCCTGCGAACCCTTTTCAATGAACATCAAATTCACGCCGGATTGGATTTCCACTGCAATCCACCTTAAATACCGTCATCCGTTTCAATCTCAATACCAATTGCGTACTTTTCGCCGAACCAGAAGCCGATTCGAGACGACGACGAGCCAAAGAAAAAACTTCGTCAATTTCGTTGTTGTTTCGCCTCAAAGGCCAACAACAACAAAACAAGAAGAAAGAAAGAAAGCGAAGCCTCTTCGAGGAATAAACCGAAAGAAGAAGGAAAAATTTTCTTGAAAAATAAATTCTCATCAAAACAACAAATAATGAATTCAAAAACGTCACAAAATCGACAACAACATTTCGATGATGTTCATTCGCCGAGCTCATTTTCATCCAGTGGTATGTCGCCCCCACCCCTCTCCCCCGCCGTCGACTGCGTCTAGCTGCTTTTCAATGATGAGAAAATATCACAATGCCGTCGATGGGAATCGGGCCGGAGGGTATGATGTTCTTCACCCCATCAGCAGTTGAAGAAGACGAAACAGAATGACGAATGTCGATTTGGCAAATGGCACTGCCAATCCGGCTCCCATTACCGTTTATATGCCTAATCCATTCATGCTAATCGAAAACATTGAAACTTTTCGAAAGCGAAATTCATAAGGAACTCTCAACGACGACACCAACGGCGATGATGTCAATGAGCGTGCGAATGTGAAAGAAAAAAGATGAAGTGAAATTCCAAGAGGGATGCCGAGAGTGGAGAGGGAGGAGGAGGAGGAGTGGGAGGCGGAGGAGAGCAAAAAAAAATAGAAGAAGAAGCAAACTAACTTTATTACAGAAATCGAGAATTGATTTTGTGTTCGATTCATTTCAAAAACACACTTCGGCAAAAAGGCTGACAGCAAACAAACAGAAAAAAGGCGATGAAGGCAATCGGGGGAGTGGGCTGAGCGAAGGGTGGCCAAATAAAAATAGCGATGCGAAAAGAAGAAAACGAAAAACGAAAATCGACACCGACAACACGAACGGCAAATGCGCACACACACAATCTCGGTTCGGTGGGAGACGGCGGCGAGAGAGGAGCGTCGACGAAAGGCAGTTCAAATTCAATCGTCATTTAAAATAATAACAAAGCCAACGATGCGATGCGATATGGAAATGATTCCTTTCTGGCTTTCGCCGCTTTGATGATGCTCCGTTCGACCCGATTCGTTCGATCAGAGATTTTCGCCTCTGCTTTTTCTCCTCGTCGAATTCGCTCGTCGTTCACACTTGAATGGCGATGCTCATTGAATGCCATGCCCAAAAGCGTGCCATCATCTTCGGCGAATCGTCCTCGTCGCTCCTTTGTTTGGCCAGAATTTGTTGTTCTGTCACATTGTCACCAAGCATACCGTTACGAATGGATAAATCATCGGATTTTTTTCCGTTTCCTTCTTTTCCTCTGATTCTCTCTCGCTTCCCGATAGCCAACGAACCATGATTTTCCATGACAAAATGCATTTCCACCGAAAGCGAAATATGACTCTGCCATTCGAGATGACACACATACGCGAGCACACACAACCACTCGAAAGCACTCACGAGCTCGCATTACCAAAAATTGCGACAGAAAAATACATGAAATTGTCCTCAATTTGGTCGATTTGGGTTTTGCTGCAAAATCCCGAAAATGTTTCAACCAAATTGTATTCGGCGCTGCGGTTTGAATAGGGTTGCATGAAGGATAAACCGCTACGATCCGATTCGGTTAATTTGGACCGGCTCCGATGAAATTCGTTTGGCAAAAAAATCACCGAATCAACCTCAATGTCCAGCCCGAAAAGACCGCAAATCCAAATACCTCGCAGCAAGCGGCTCTTTGAAGTCCCACTCGCATTCACGCAAATTGGACGAATCAAAGATCCGAGTGGCGAGAAACGCTCTCAAAACTCGGTCGAAACTCAAATAATTCATCAAAATCCATCGAGTGGATCAACATGACATGAGCCGGTTGCTCTTTGCCACATCGCCCATTTCGGAAGGGCCTCGTCGGCGAAACAAAAACACTCGCAAAGAATCCGGCTGATGGCCATCAGTGATGGCCTTCGTTGTGAAATATTCATCATTTAAATATTGAATGCGCGTGGCTCCCCATTCATGAATCCGGATAAAACTGAAAGACAAAGTCGAATTTATCAGTCGAGCCGAGCCCCGCCGTTCGCCGTCGTTTGCTCCTTTTCCGTTCCATTCTCTCCACTCGCATCGATGCGAGCCGAAAATCGACAGGGATAAGAAGCTGCGTGCGGTAAATGGATCACAAAAAGCTGTTTGGAATATTTGATGACCAGATCGACCGTACGCTATCCATCATCTGATATTTGCTTGGGTTAAAGTCCCATTCGGCCAGTCACCGAATTCGGCCAAAATGAAAACGAAAATGGATGGCAAAAAGCTCGAGTAAATAACTTATGGAAAACGTATTGACCTTACCGGGGACGGTCGGATTGTCTGACAGAACGGTCGTGTCCTACTGTCGTTTGGGTCGTCAATTCATTGACGCAAAATTCCTGATGAATTAATCTGCTGGGACATTGTTTCGGTCATGATTTTTATGAATGATTTTATGCGTTTGGTGTGAATGTGTTTTCTGTTTGTCATTCCCATTCGAACCATCTCCGAATGTCTGGCCCACCACCCTCCAACATCCAACTCGATGACATTTTCAAGGGCTTTGCGACTGAAGCGAACCGTTCTTCGCCCACAATCCTCGAAAAACCAGTCGCACGGATTCGTCTGCAAATGCGAATGTCATGCAATTAAGAGAATAGAAGAATCGGTCGCATGTCCACTTTGAAAAACGGCATCGTTCATCAGCCGTCACGACGCAATATTGAATTCTTTGTCAAACTGGCATTGGATAATTTATCATGGAATGATTGCCAACCAACGACCGATGGATGAAAAGTCATTCCTTTCAACCATTGAAGCTTCACAGATGGTATTGTCGTTGACACTTCATCCCCCCCAGCCCTTCCATCCCAACGTCGTCAGTCATCGGGCCACGCACAAACGCTTTCACAAATCCCTTCAACGGCCACCACTGTGAGCCAGCGATAATCGCAGTATTGAATTGCTAGTTGGGCCCGATGAATACATTAGATTTATCTTTGTTGTGAAGCTCGTTTGGTGTCTGACGAAGGTACGAGCCGTCAAGCATTCGGCCCCCTATCGCCCCCCAACCCCCCCAACCAGCAACGATGAACACTTTCTATCTTTTATTGTTGGTCCGATCGAGATAATAACATTTACATTGTCGAGCTGCCTCAACGATGGCCATTCCACTGTTTGGATGTGTGCGTGCGTATCGCATAGAATGTTGGCGCTCCCCCAGTTTGTTGCAATCGAACCGGTTGGATGACAAAACTGGCGCAAAATATCACAAAATTACTTTCGACCGAAATTCCAATGAGATTTCTTTCACCGAAAGCCACTCTGCTCTGCTACCAATCCACTCCCACTGGACGCTCTTCGGCCAGTCCATTGTGAGTCGCCGTTCATGGCTTCATTCTGAACATTCTTTGTCATGTTCGCTCGACGACGTACACATTGTTCTTTGGCAACGATTTCGAAGCGAATGAATCGAATCAACCGAACGACTGGCTGGATGGTCGGAACGGAATCGCAACACCGAAATGGACAAATTTGAAATGCAAATGGATTAATGTATTTTCTCATTTCGTGTACATGAATTAATAACGAGATTCATGTTTGGATTTTCGGAACGGGGTCCATTCAAAGGACACATCTCCGGATGGTGGTTTGCTTTCGTTTCGACCGGGGGCTTTCGAGCCATTCAAACTGACCACAAATTCAAGTCATAGCTGATTGCCATTTGTCAGAAGATGTGCATGGGTCTCGTTCAATGATTAATTCCCATCGGTCTCTCGGGAACCATCTTCACCCATTTTCGCCCATTTTCGGTTCGCATCACTTCCGTTTAGCAATTTTCTGAAATACTATTTGTCTTTCAACCGAAATGTTTTCAATGCAAATTATCTCGTACTCTCCAGCACGTTCCTTCCACTGGAACGTCGTCTATTTGTCATTGGTTTCGCTTAATGCCAGAGCCTCACCAAAGTTAATTTTTGGACAAAAAGAAAATTACCATTTTACATTTCATATCTCATCCGGCTGTCGCAAAGAAATCTCGGGGAAATCCACTCACAGACAGACGTCACGGCAAAAACACCGCCACATCATCCCCAAACCCCTCCGCAGGGTTGCCTCTGCCACTCCGGCATGGTCCACCGACAAGCCGCAACACCATCAATTATGCTAATTATCCGAATCCAACATTCCAAGACTGTGTTTGGTCTCATCGATTGACATGTCTCAATCCGGGATCACCTCCCAAATTGACGCCGACCAAATGGAAAACATCGCCTCCGGTACGAATTTCCCATCCGCCGTAATTAATCATGAACCGACGGATGGAAATTAAATTCAAATCAAAATCTCATCATCAATGACATTCACCATGCCATTGCGACGGCATTTCTCTTCATTCTCGTAAATAATTAGTTACCGATTTAACGTAAATGTTGTATCTTTTAGCATTAATTGCTTTACCCGCGATTGCGATGATGAATTTCCCGCAGCAAAAATTGCCAAAAAGAAAAAAAAAATACAAAAAAAAAGAGGGAAAAATAACAACAACACAAATCTGCCTCGATTTGATGGAAAACGAGAGAAAAAAGTTGTTTCGAGGCAAAACGAGCCGGGAAAAAATTCAAGCGAGAAATTTAAATTCACTTTTTTGCCTCCCTCGTTTCTCTTTCACTTTTTTTTTGCGCGCCAGCGGCAATAATTGTAGAACAATGCAATCGAGACCGGTTCGGTTGTTGCCAGTGCCATTGCCTCTGCTCGACGGCGGTGGGATGCGTTAAACACTACCTGGGCCATTAACAATATTTCGAAACAATAAGTGAATAAATTTCGGTACAATTTTTCCCTTGTTGAGAGCCCGCGATGGTCATGATGCGCCCTCGCTGTCGTCGTCGTCGTCGTCGTCGTCGTCCCTCTTGCTAGCTGGAACGGTGAGTACCGTTCATTCTATCTCCCTCTCCTTCCTTTCACTTTTGTTTCTGCCGGTGCCAGCTCCCTCATGTTTTTACTTTTGCTATCTCTGCCGGGTTTTTATTTCTAAATGGACGACCGACGGTTGAAATTATCATTAATCTTGGCCCTGGAACGTTTTAAAAGAAAAGAGCCGAGCGAAAAAACCAAAGTTGACGACGACGTTTTGACTGACGACGACGACGACGATGCCGACGACGACGACGACGATGACGACGACGACGCTGAATCAACACACAATGGAAAAAGAAACTTTGTCTTTGTTCCCCAACACGGATGAATTATCGTCTAACCCCGTCGGTCTTTGGTGGACGCGCCCCGGTGGATTGTTGGTTTTTGGCATTTGGCGTCTTACAGAAAACACTGTGTGTTTCGCTTAATTAGGCTAAACATTCGAATAAGCCCATCGTTCCATTGAAACCCGGTGGCCGACCATTGCGTAGGCCAACTAGGGCTTCATCAAGCACTTTTGCATGTTGATGCCGTTTTTGACGAATGAGCCGAAAAGCGAAACGAGACGAACGCCAGCGTCAGCACGGTGGAAGGAAAAGGAAGGAGCGAACTGAAAATGTTGTGATGCTAAACCTTGCCGGTGCCACGTCAATCCATGGTCATGGCTGTGTACACGTTCCAGTCAGTTTCCCTCTCTCTCCCTCTCCTTCCTCCGAATGGTTCTAAAACGTCGTCGTTGCTCTGTGTCTGCCCCGGTGTGATGGCCGTCGTCGTCGTCGTCGTTGCTGCTGGTGCCCGGTATTCAAATTAGCATTTATAAATAATGAAATGCGTTGTGTGCTCTTTCCGTTGAACCATTTCCATCTGCCATTCCTATTGGATGATTGTTTGTGTGGAGCCTGAGACTGGTTCGCCGGCTTGGGATGATTCGTCCGGACGGCTGAGACACCCGAACTTGATGTGTCAGGTCGTACAGACTGGCTAATTTAGCGACTGAAACATTTTCACTGTTGGGATTTGAATGGATGCAAATGCGAGAAGCCGTGCACATTACGAACACCAAACGACGGTCATTTGGTGAGTCACAAATGGCTTTTGGTGTTGCTTTCTTCAGTTTTTTTTTTTTTTTTCATCATTTTTATTTTGGTTTTTGCGGGCAATTTCTCGGCGGTGGAGATGGTTGAGTGAATCGTGGCGATGAACTCGTATCAATCGCTTAGCTCGGAGAGAAGAGCCAACCAGTCGACCGCAAACGAAGCGATGAACGACAATTTAAGTTTTTTTTCGCAACAGACACCGTTACCCGTTCAACATCACCGCAAGTCAACGGTATCAGGTGCAAGAACTCATTTCCATTCGGATCGCCTCATTCGCACCAATCGCCTGCCGTTGGAGTGGAAGGACAATTCTGAGAACGACAACGAAATGAATGAAAGTCATTCACGGCGCCTTCCTTTGCCCGATTCGTTTCACGCTGAATCACTTTTTGCGTTCGCTCTAATTCTATTCACCGTTGATGTTGAAGCTGTTGGCGGTTGGCTTTTCTTCCCTCAGAAGAGAAAAGCAGTTTTAAGTTTGGAAAAAACAAGAAAATTTCGAAAAAAATTGAAAAAACAGCAGAATGCAAAAGGAATGAGCGGAAAAAAATGTTCTGCTTCTTTTGTGCGAAACGCGATATCCAGCAATGGTAAACCGTTGAGCTCATTTCGTAATAATAAAAGTTTGCTTCTGCTCGTTCTGTTGTTGCTTTCATTCGTTTGGTTGCTTTTGTCGCATGTTGGCTGCACGCTAAGCCACAACACGGCATTGTATTTGTTGTCACAATACTCGAGCGGAGCAGAGCAGATACGATTGCCGTATCGTTTCGTAGTTTGCATGAACAAAACTGTCGAAAAGTTTGGTGAGATTGCATTGATGACGAGATTAGTTGTGAGCGACTTCATTAAAATCAACCATTCTCCCAGAATTTCATTCATTCTGCTTTTTCGAAAATGTGAATAGAGCGAGAGAGAGGGAGAGAGAGAGAGAGAAAGAGGGAAGAGAGCGAAAAAACGGGAAAAATGTGTGTTGTTCGCGAAGAAATAATGAGGCAAAAATGGTGAGCTCCCCCGTCGCTGCAAAACCTGGTACATTTCGCACAACAATGAACCGTCAAGATTCGAACCAGCGCATGAATCCATCCGGACATGATTTCTCATGTTGGTCGAGTGCCAAGTCCCTCGCCATTTTGCCCTGAATATTTCTCCATTGGCATTTGCCATTTATTATCCGGTTTCCATTTGTATGCAATAATGCAAACCAGTGCAGTGCGACGCGTGTTGCATCGCCCAAGACACTGTCAAATGCCAGTGTTGGTCTCGGCGCGTCCACCCTCCCCCGCCTCCCCCTCGCACCACAACAACACCAACCAGCGGCAAACCTCATCGTCGACTACAACAAAGACGAAGACGTTGACGCGACATATCATCCATAAAAATAAAAGCCTTCGCCGTATAATGTTATTTATGGCAATTTGATATCTCTTTTAGAGTTTTCCTCCCATCTTCGTCATTGTCTTCATCAGCATTACCATTTTCTTTGCTCTTATTGTTCTCTCGTGAATGGTTAGACATTCGGCGTGTGTCCTCGTCATTTTCAACCAACATAAAATTTATTTCAATTGCAATGCCAATATTTCTGTTCAAATGGCGTTTCGCGAGAGAGTCCCGCAACAACAATGAAAATCGAACAGTTTGTGTTTTATGAGTGTGACGAGTTACGATGCGATGGTTTGTTTGTCTGTGATGGTTTGTGGGTATGCGTGTGTGTGTGTGCGTGTGTGTGTGTGCGTGTGTGTGTGTACCAACACGACTGAGACAGTCTGTGTATTTGGGAAATGAAAAGTCCCGGCCACCTCCGCTTAATCCAGAAAAGTATTTCAATGGCTTCGAAATGCCCGACTAATGCAAACAAACGGCTTTGCTGGTTTAATCCCGAAAATAACGGTTTCCATTTGGTAGACAATTTGCAAATGCAA
The DNA here is from genome assembly GCA_027564135.1 of Lestremia cinerea. NCBI lineage: Eukaryota > Metazoa > Arthropoda > Insecta > Diptera > Cecidomyiidae > Lestremia > Lestremia cinerea. The sequence continues at coordinate 11,748 of JANSTV010049872.1, forward strand.
ATCTATTGTTTGAATAGCGAACAGTGAATTCACATTTTGACCGATGGCTAACGGATATCGGCAATGATACGGCTGTGGTTGCGCAATGGAGAATCGTAGGTCAGTTTTTGATGGATTTCGTCGAATGTGTGAATTTCACGCAAGATTTCCACATCCATGGTTTTGCGTCAGGACTTCACACCAACGTGAACCATGTCAAATCCCTCTGCGGTCGCTCAAACGCGCTCCGCAATCAACGAATCCCAGAGCACCTCACAATCAACCGGAATGCAATCCATCAAAGTGGAATGTGCATCTCTTTGTTGTGGTGACTCTCATCAGAATCGTTGATGTTACTCCATTCAGTTGAGCTATTTGAATTGTGGTGAGATCAATCGTGCCAAAGTGAGTTGCTTTGAAGTAAATACCAACAAAGTGAATGGCCTCTGTGAAATTAGCCCAGGATTCGATTTGCGGAGGCGGTTGATGGTGTCGGCTACTGCGGCGGGGCGCGTTGCTCGAACTCATCATCAATATTGTTCTGGGAAAATCCAATAATTTTTCGGGTTTTTCCGAATGGCCAATAAGCCATTAGTTATCGACATGCTGCCAACCACATCGACGCGGGGGGGCCCAGTGGATCATCAGACACATTTCATTAGCTTACTTTGATGATTATTCGTTTTGACAAATTTTTGTTTTCTCTCGTAATTCGGATGTGGCTGCGATGTTTGCTTTATCGTCTGCTTGGATGTTTGGCATTCGATGGCTGGATGTGTGGACACAGTGGGTGTGTTTGAGATTGGCTTACGGTCTTTGGCATGAGCCGCTTCAGAAGGATGCCCGTCTGAGTGGCTCGTCTCAATGGCAACCAAAGCGACATTAATATCGCTGTCTAGTGGCTTCCTCGCTCATCATTCAACCAATAACAAGCCAAACAGTCGCGGCAAACATTGATAATTCAATAAATGCGCGAGGAAAACTCCCTGAATAGTAATTGACATCATCCTTTGTGCATCATTCAGTCGATTAAATCGGCAAAATTTGATAAATTCACGGTGGAAAACATAACAAAGAATATTGACGAAATTAAGAGCACAGCCGAGTGAAGTCAAGGAGGATGATGTGGGAGGAAATTTGAAAGAAAAAGAAGAAAAATCACTTACCCAAACATAACAGGATCGACACAGACGATGATAAGGAAGTGACTCGGTAATCCATCCGTTTCAATAATAATCGACCATTTTCAAAAACGTCATTAATCCCATTTGATTTGCTATCTTGAAACCGGGGGGCCTTTTGTTTTTTTGCCGACGACGATATTTACAATGCTGTCGACGGTTCGTCGATGAGATGAAAGTCAATTTGTAATCCGTTCATCAAAGACGAAACGAATGTTCGTTCTGGGAATGTCTTGCTATTTTTCGATGCGGAAGAAACTTTTTAATAATCTGCTTGCCGAAAATGCGTAGTCGAGAGATCGAAGGAGTCGCCGGGGGGGATGGGGGACACGACTGTGGGGAGGTGGGTAGGCGGGGAGGCGATATCGACTGTGACGGGGTTGATGGCACCCACACTCAAAACTGCACTTTGTTTGTCCAATCGTCAGCTTTGCGGGTTCGCTCGCTACTCTCCCCCCGACCGTTTCACTGTCTGTGCCCCGCCAATAAGCATCCGCACTCAATATTTATGGAAAATTTATTCTCCCAACAAAGTATCACAATTTATCGTTTGGTGTGTCGTAAAATATTTGTTGAGTTTTCTTGTCTTTTTCCGTCGCTGCTGTCGACTTGCTCGGGGCTCGATCGTTGGGAAAGAGACGGACCGTTTCAACTGAACAAGCAAGCAAATGGCAAATAAAAATGTTTTATAAACATTTAATACATTTTTATCGGTCGATGTGACTCTGGTGGTTTTGCCGATGATGGATTGATTCAACGTTGATCATCATCGGCGATGAGTTTTTGAGGTGCTCCCGTTGGAATTCACTCACTTTGATTCGCTGATGTATGCTCCTGAGCGGCACGATGATTCCTCATCAAATGTCAATTTTGCACACACTCACAGATGAAACATCCACGAAACGAAAAGCACTTAGAAAACGCCACCCAAAACAATCTGCTACGAGTTGACAGCGTTCAATGAGAATCGCTCACATCGGCAGAAAAAAATCGGGAAATTCCCTTCTGAGCAGCAGTTGACTTGATTCGCAACAGAGCGCTGAGACTTGCTTCCTTTCGACACAAAATCTCACGACCGACTGACTGTCGGCAACCGTCACATCGGAGTGGTTCAACGTGCGAGAAGCTTTCCGTCGTGCTTTTCGTTCGCTTTCTCTCTGCCTTTCTCTCAGCGTGGCTCTCTCTCTCTCTCTCTCTCTCTCACCAAGCTCGAGAGAGAGAGTATGAATCATGCGCGAAATATTGACACATCTGTGGCTACCATTCGCTACCACAGAGCCATTGCCTTATCTGATTCAAATGACGCTATGGATGATGCCAATGATGCCGATGATGATGATGATGACATTCGTTCGGGTAGGTATCATGCGCTGCATCAATGGCATTCATCTTGGTCTTTGTGTGTTTCCATCGTTTTGTCAAATCGCTG
>JANSTV010049883.1:0-14326 GCA_027564135.1 Lestremia cinerea
CAGCAATAGCAACAGCAACAGCGGCAGCAACCAATCTCCTAGCATCAATTGAGATCTGCTGCGTTTTTTCGTTCGTTCGTTCGTTCATTTTTTCGAATGGCAACACCGACGACGAGTGGATGCTGGACGAATTTTTCTTGTTTTTTTTCTCCTTTTTTCTTTTTTTTTTTTGCGTCATCGTTCGGTGCGAATTTTTTTCCATTTGCGAAAAGGCGAAAAATGTATGTATTTTAATGTCGAATGTGTGTTGGTCTCACGAAGCGGGAATGGGTGAGAGAGCGGTCGCGAGAGAAATGCCGGAGATTCGGCACAACACGAACGAACGAACAGCCAAAAAAAAAAAATGAGTGAATTCGGTCGGTTATGTAAAAATCGGATTGATGCGTTTTTTTTATTGGAGCGCAGCGACAGCGTCGATGGAGACGCGACTCGGTGGGTTTTTTTCGGGGATCGACGTGACGAGCGAGGTTTGTAGGTAAATTAGGCGATGCGGGTCGCTTTGCGGGGGTGAATCGATGGGATGAAGAGGAGCTGGAGCTTGTTAATGGTGAATGTCGGGTGACGATAAGCCCCCCCCACCTCATGCCCCAACTCAACATCCGGCAGACATCGAGACACGATGCCAATTTACAAGCACCTCGAATGCCATTCGGTCAAATGGTCGTGAAGAACATTTTCACGGCGATTTCGGTCAGAATCATCTTAATTGCGACGGTTTTAAATCGATTTTTTTTATTTTTTTATTATTATTTTTTTTTTTGAAAAATCATCTTCTGACGTGCCGTTTGTCTGAAAATAATTGCAAGCATTACACGGTGCCGTGGACGAGATCAGACCAGCCGAATAATCAGTCAATCGCGCAATCGAAAACGAAATGAAGTCTCATTTGTGCGCTTCACAAACGGCCTGCTCGACATGACATGACACGAAAAATTACCAAAGCGAAAAAGAACAAAAGAAGAAATAATGGCCAGCTGAGCGTCCTTGAGATATTTTAATGATTTTTTGGCTTTTGTTGTTACGCTGTTGTGTGTTTTCGTTGTGATGTGATGTTGACGATGGTGATGGCGACGACGTTGAGGATGACGACGATGACGACGACGACGACGACGATGGAGATTCTAATCGTCTAGCGATTTTACTCGCATTATGTAACACATTTGCCGCATGACGGCGACGATGACGGACGAACGAAGAGACAGACACACCGTCAATCGGTCGCTTGCACAGGCACTGGCTGATTTTTCGGTAATGATGTGCTCATTGTTGTGTTCATTTTCAAATGGCTTTTCGTTCCGCAAATTTTCGCTTCCATTACATTAATCGCATTCGCCAAGGAAACACACATCGCCGAATGTAAATATCCGACTCATTGTCGATGGGATTCGGTGAGTGTGTTTGGATCATAATTGAGGCATTGTTGCTGTCAGCGGCGGCAGCAGCGACGGCAATGGCTACTCAAGTCTGCATCATAATGGAATTATGCTGAAGAGCACGTTGATTTCCAACGACTGGCTTCGTGACGCGTTCAGGTTGTGTTGAGGGCAGACGCGGAAGATCAAGTGTGACGTATTGTTTGTTAATTAACTTGGAGATGACTGAGTGGAATGGGTAAAAGTCAACGAGATAGTTAGGCAATTGATGCCGGGGAAGGTTCAAGATCAAGGTGATGGCATCGTCCGCCAGCGTTAGACGACGAAAAGGATTACCTTAAAACCAATTCCGCACTCCAAATTGACATTTCCGGAGCTTTGTGACCTTCTGGAGATCATCAAGCAACCGCTGAAAATCGATTTCCACTCATTCATCATGTCAGAGCACATCCTCGATTTGCCGAACGAGATTTTAAACAAAATTTTCCACAATTTCGCAGAAAACGATCGACAATCGATTCGCGACACCTGCTTGCGGTTCCGTGAGGTAATAAATGACTGTTTGAAAGCGAAATATCGAGTTGGTGTTCATACAGCGCGTCAAAGGGGCGCATTGAAGAAGCTTGCGGTGCTCACATTGGTGGGGCAGGCAGCCTCTCCGTTGAATCGACATGGGTTTGAGGAGTTATTTTACGAATTGGTCAATCGACTCTTTAACGGAAACTACCTTGACGACCGTCCAGCACCAACCGTGCGTCAGATCAAAGCATTCCTCAAGCGATTCTTCCGGAGAGCCGATGAAATGCTGCTGAGTGAAAAACGACATGCTATGATTCATCCGCTGTACGCGTTGACGATGATCGGAATGTTGAAGAGCTTTTCAAACGTAGTGCCTTTGATGCACTGGTGCAATTCGAGCCACTTGCAACTCCAGTTCGAAGTGTCATCGACATGGTTCGGTGTAGTGTGGTCCTCAACGACAAGCAATGAGTTAAATTTCGAAACGGATCGCATAGACTTCCTCTTGATGCTGTCACATCAACTGATGGCTGACCTCTCGCAACGAACGTTTCGAACGATCATGCACTTTGCCACCAAAACCATCGTTTACGGAAGAGATGCTCCACAAACGAAACGCAAACGACCGGTCAACACTCGATTCACGATGGATATTAGAGGACCTTCAAGCGCCGTTGAGCAATTTCGAACGTCTTGCATTGGCGACCAGTCAATGGCGTTCATCAGTCAGCTCGTTATTGACATTGAAATGCATTCCGGCGAGGCCATCAAATGGTGTAACCACAAACGATACGCAATGGAGATGAATTAATAAAATCCAATTGGCCAAAAACTGAGTCTTGTGTTGAATATTGCATGTCTTTCATCCAACACGCTATCTCGACATGAATTCGAGAAGCTACATGAAGGATTATGCTAGAGAATGTCATAGGAAGGAGTCGGCTGGGGGTGAACTCACCTGTGGACACATTTTGCATTGATATTTCCGACCGGTGCCGGCACCGTTGGACAGACCAGATCCGATTTTGGTGGCGTTAATAGGCTGAGGAACAACCAGCAAAGCGGCTGGTGTGCCAGCATGAGCATGAGGCCCTCCACCACCGGGTGATGAGCTATTTGATGTGGGTCGCAGCGCTCCAGCCGCTCCATACAAAGCCATCTGACCCTGACCGGGATGATGGTCCAAACGGCCATCGTCCAAAAGATGCCCTGCAAACAAGCATTCGATTAGTTTCTCACGCGCTGCTCAATCGCATACTTTCCGGCGCCAATAAATACCTTTCGGAATGTTGTTGTGGTGATGTTCGTTCATTTTCGCCTGAAATTACAAAATCCACCCATTCGTTAGCAATCACATTCCAATTCGTTCCATCAAAGACAATCTACTTGAGCATTCGCTCGCATTAAACTCAAAAAATAAACAAAATGAAGAAAAAAGCACCAAAACACACAACAAATCAACGCAAGACAAATGCAACTAACAAGCAAATGCGTGAAATTGAAAGGAATTGCTTTGAAAATTGAATAAAACAAAATGAGAATGAATGGAAATGGATGAAATGATAAACAACAACAACAAAAATGCAATAAAACAAAAGAAAACAAACGGAAAAAATAACTAAATAAAAAGAAACGCAACAAAGCCACTAGGTGTGAGTGAAAAGTGTGAGTGTTTGCTAGTACCTCATATCCCTGCTTCATGGACATGTGATTTCTTGGCGCTGGCCAACCACCGTAGTCGATTTCTTTAGTATGTTGACCACATTGCTGCAATAACAATAACAATTGATTTGGTTTGTCGTTTTGATTTGATTTTGGTTGATTCGTAGGAAGCGCTGGGGGTGGGGGTTAGCGCTCGAACTGTATTTTCGCTGTGGAGTGACTTTTAAGCCTTGAATTTGTGGCGTGAAAGGTGGATAAATGTTACACAAGAGGATGGATGGGGAGAGAAAGAGAGAGACAAAGAGAACAAAGGAGAGGTAGAGAGCGTTCAGCACGGCAAGGATGCAGATTACACTTGAATCGGAGGATTCGGTCGATTTTTCGGGCATATTCCTGGGATAACCGATTATTGGTTCAAAGCATCAGGTTGCGAGCATCGATAACTCTCTTGACTATTGGCGCTTGCAAACGTGTCGAAAACCCTTCTGGACAAAATCGAAAATCATCAGTTGAATGTTGAAACGGCATCCACCATCCCTCGTTCACCATCGAATTGGCTCTTTCATTCTACAACACCACCCTTTCATCCGATTCCATTTCCAATAGTTTTTCATCTCCCGACCTGCACACACACAGCAACGTCATCATCAAATAGAACAGCAAAGCATAGCGCATCGAGCATGAAAAAAAAATCGCCACAAAACGAAATAAAAAGAAAAATTCCCTCTCGCATCCATCCATTTCTCCGTCTGACTCTATTGATTTTTCAATCAGTTCTCTCCGGTCGTGTTTTCAGCATTTTTATATGCGAACATCTCTGTTTGGTTCGACGAAAAAAAAACCATCATCGAAAAAAAGAAAAAAGAAGTGGATGCTTTTTTTTCGTTGGGCCGCGAGTTGCGTTTTTTCTGTGCGCTGTTCGTGTATGCACAGCGTGTATGTGTTGGCGGTGGTGTGTGTGTGTATGTGTGTGTGTGTGTGTATATGTATGTGTATGAAAAAGAGAGAGAAAGAGAGATCACGAGAATGAGAGGGAATAAGTTGTGTGATGCGAGAGGTGGCATCTCCTCCCACCAGTACGATGCATTCGGTCCGTTGAAGAGTTGAGCCGCTTTGGGCCAAATTTATCGTCGTCGTCGAGAAACGAGCGGGACGAAAAATTTGAACATTCTTTTTATTTCCCTCCGTTGCCAGGGTTAATTATTCGCAAGCTTTAACTGTACGAAATATGTGCGGATGTTATCAAAGTTGAGAATTCTGATGGTCCGATTGCTGATAGTTGGCCGGCGCCACTTCAACGCACGAATTCTTTTCTTGTCCTTTCTAAAATTCTTCAATTGCATGAAATTCAAGGAATCGATTGGTCGATTAAGCCGTTCACCTACTTCGTCACAGTAAACCGTCTCAGAGGATCACAGTTGGAGTTCAGTTACACAAAAATTGCGATGTCTATGTAATCCAGCTGTCGAGGAAAACCTGTTAACGTCGGAAATGAATGGCAGTAAAAAGTACTGTGGCATGGAGGTGACGGTGATGATGCCGATGAATCGCACCGACTGTGATTGCTCACAGGAAATGATTTGATTCAATTCGCATTGAAAGTTGGTGGATGATTCTGGCTGTTGTTGACGTTGCATTCAATTCGATCGGATTTTGTCAGAAAAACTTCTGAAAGTCTTTGAAGTTGGTCATTTTGGATGTTTGAGGTATCGGCTTTCGCGGTTAAGAATTGCGGGCGAGAGAGCAATTGTTGGGGGAGCCGCACGGGGTACTAATTTACCGACTCTGCAATGCAACAATAACTTGCAATAAAATCGACAAGCGGAAACGAAGCTCAACAAGAGTTCGCAATAAAGTTTCTGCACACGAAATCAAATTTGAACTTGTGGAATAAACAATCCATCCGAATATTGATTTGAACTTGGCAGTCGTCGTTATTGCTCTGCAAAAACTGAACTGAATCACGTTGAATTCACATCACAATCCTGCAAAACAATCGCGAAAATGCATCCTTCATTCGCACCGGAGTGCGAGGAAGTGAATTTCTCGTTGCGAACCGATGTCAAGGGGCTTCCGAGCGGCTGGTGAGCATCTTCTTGAAACAAAGAGAGTCGTCGCATCGTTCTACTTTGATTGAGTAATTCACCTTCCATGCGCTCATTGTGCAGATTTTTGATCGTCATTGTTTCGCTTCCTCGAAAAACGTCTCGTTTTTCTTAATATCAGCTGAGCATCCACCATTATTAAAATCCAGCCATTTTTTTGAGCTCCGGTCCAGGCCCCCCATGTATTTTCAGCCTCTTGAGACTCAAAGAAAGTCATGCATTTCATACGAATTTGCCCATCGAAACAATATTAGACTTTGACGTAAGAAGATGTTTGCCAGAGAAACCTTTCGGATTGTTGAAAGTTGCTCGAAACAAATTCAAAGGGCTCCTTTATGAACGATTGTATCGTAAATGGAGCTGGTAATAGTTGAATCGTGAATACATTTTATTCACATGCGTGCGGTTGCGATGCAAGCAAGTCGCCACGTCGTTCCGTTTGCCGAGCGGGTGCTCAATTTGGGGTGGTGGATGTTTTGGCGAAGAAAAAGAAGGAAAACACGGGCGAACGAGGAAAGTAAGGTGAACGCAAAACCCTGACCCGACACACTCGTCGGTCAGTTGAGACAGGCAGTGAATTGGTGCTTTCTCTCCACGACGCGCGCGATTCATGTGTATGTGTGTGTGGGTGCTTTGCACGCCCGACCATTACTCATTTCCGCTCCTTGATTGTGTAACATTTCCCCAGGATTCGGAACGTCAAAGAACGACCTGGTCGAACAACCGCCAGTGGTTTAGTTAATTAACTGATTGGTTGGTACTTACGTCGACTCCACCATTCCACATGTAATGCATTCCGACAGTTGGATCGTGATGCGAATTGGACGTCATATGCTCGGCCATGACGGCCGACATCCAATGCACTAGACCCTGGGTCGGGTTTTGACTCTGAACGCCACCTACAGGCATGGTACCGATGCCTGGTATCGCTGCTGAACTGCACACCGTCGACGTCGCTATTGATTCAGCTAGGCTGGGAGAGGTTCCTTCGCCTGCGCCTGTCGCCGCTGTCGGACTGGACACCTGGTTTTGACTGCCACCGGTGCTGCTGGCGCTAGTCGTATTGTTGCTTGTTGAATTATTATTGTTGCTTGGTGTTGTTGTATTATTGTTCGTCGTTGATGTGTTGTTGTTGTTGTTGTTCGCTGACACCGAATTCAAATTGCTGTCTCCACTCCAAGGGAATGATGCTTTCTGTGAATGAGGTTGAAACAATTTGTGAGAATTAAGATGCAAGACGTTGAAGCGGATGTAGATGTAGTGATAGGAAATTGAATGATTTATTAGTAAAAGTTCAAAGGTTGAAATAGTTAATTCTGGAATTTTACACTAGACGGCGTTGCGGGGAAATATTTAAGACCTTTGAAACTAGACTTAGTTAAGTTAGACCAGTTTCAAAGTGATCATCTAGGACAAAAAATGACCATAATGCTGTAAAATTTGTAGAAAAGAGATTTGTTCCCTAAACGAACTGATCCAGAATCGAACTGATCCGGAATCGAACTGATCTAGAATCAAACTGATCCAGAATCGAACTAAACCAGAATCGAATTGATCCAGAATCGAATTGATCCAGAATCAAACTGATCCAGAATCAAGCTGATCCAGAATCAAACTGATCCAAAACGAAATTGATCCAAAAAAAACCATCAAAAAGTCATTCGACAAACCTCATCCGTGACCGAGCTCTTCTCCTCAGCCTCATAATCCGAGTTCGACGACTTTTCCGAATAAGAAAACAACAAATTTCTCGGAAACGGATGCGAACACTGCAATTTCTCCGGATTCTGTAGCACGGCATTCGCAAAAAGACTCTTATACAAGTGCGGCGGCAACAAAAACGGTGACTTAGAATTATTGTTGTTGTGAGCATGATACCCATGGAAGGCAGCCGAAAGTCCATGATGTGGTATCGACAGGCCACCCATGCTCGATAGATTCTGTTTCAATTCGGACAGTCCAATCTCTGTTTCCGAATGCGTCGCCGCCACAAATCCAATGTTATGCTTGAGTTCGTGCTCTTCATCCAAATCCTCCGGCGTCGACGATTGACTATGGCACTGACCAATTTCCACAATCGCACTCGCACTTGCTTTATGACAACCTTTACCCGCAAACGTCGACATAAATTCCGTTTTATCGCACTATCAACGTATCGATAAATTGACCTCGAAGAAACTGTCTTTGCAGAAATGCGCCATCCACGACACGTCAATCACTTTGCATGCAAACACTTTCGCTTTCACTCGAAACGGTAATCACGTGGCTCCATTCGTCCAATGTAAATTAATCAATTAGAGAGTGCAGCATGCAACCATGCGGTTTGGCAAACTCCACCGAAGCACACTCACGTCAACGGGATTTCTCGTTGAAAAATAATTCTTTCAAAACTAACTTTCGGATTGATTCCGACTCTTCGCATCCACGATAAATAGAATTTTCCTTTTGGACTAGCACTCTACAACTACGCTTACGCACAATAAGACATTGCAAATAGGAACTATAAAATTTACTTCAAATATTTTGTTTGTTTTAGAGGAAAAAATTTGTGTTATTTATTCAGAATGAGTGAATAGGAACTTTGGTTGATTCGAAGAAAAAAAAAATTGGTTGGCCGTTTTTGCACATCGAATATTTATCACATTTTTGGTCGCGATGCAACATTTGACATCGCTTCGCTTATTTGCTCAGGTCATAGACGATCGTGTCACATGATTTCCACACACCATTCGGCATCATCACACTGAAATCCATCTTCAACAACAACAGCAACAGTAACAATTTTAAATTTCGATAATTAGCGCCTTTCGATCGAAAATCAAACATTCTGGACGACCGTTGACGCCACCACCAAATCGCCAGGAACGTCACACAAACTGCCTTTCGCGAAATTCCAATATCGAAATCGTCACTAGATCGCGGACCGTTTGTAATTTGGCTTGATGAAAAGAAAGCAGTAGAAAGGAAAAAATCGGAAGCCGTTTGTCCGACCGTATGTGTTGTTTCGGTCTGCCTGCACACGCCGTTCACGAAAAACAACTTCTGGTTTTCTTCAGCAGACAAAATGCAATGCGATATTACTTTACAACATGCACTTGCTTAAGCTGTGTGTTTTTCCGTGCTGTGTGTTGTGCTCGCCTCGTTCGGGATGCTCGGATATGTGTGTGCTTTGAGTTTCTATTTTTTTCTTTCCATTTCTTCCTCTTCTTCTTCTTCTTCTTCTTCTTCTTCTTCTCGTCTTCTTCCACTTTTTGTTCTCTTCTTTCGTTCCCATTTGCTTTCTGTTTTTCAGTCGTTCTTGTTGTTTTTCGCATTCAACGATGCTTTCTTCTTCTTCTTCTTTTTGTTCCTTCACTTTTCTCCGCCGTTTTTTTCTTCTCAGACATTTTTCCATTTTCTTTTTGCTACCTTCTCGTATAATACATGCTGTTGTTATGTATGACCGAGATGACGACGACGACGAAGCATGCCAAGCAGGATGAAAAGAAATATTATTTCTTCGTTGGTAATGTTGGAGCTTTAGCAACATTCGAATGGAAGCACATACATGAGCCGGAGACCGACGTCGATATAAACTTGCATTCAGCGGCAGGGGGTGTGTTTTTATATGCGATCGTTTTTCGTTTTGTTTTTCTCATAGTCATCATGTGTGCTGGCTGATGGGGGTGGAGTGGGGGCGATGATGTTGGATATCTTCGACCGACTCAGAGTCACACGGTAAATTGTTCGAATGTGATATCTCGTTGGCTCACCATCGATTCACCGTCGCCGCAAGCCCACCAAAGTTGAGATGGCATCCACGCGCCATTCGGGACCTTCGACCAGAAGCCTCGAATTCATTCCAACAAACAGCACCAACTCTGTTCACGGCTCCCGTCGATCGAACTTCGAAAGACAAAACCCAATCTTCGTCACCTGTTTCGACCGTTATTTGGTTTTGGCTTTGCATCGATGCCGAACGTGCTGACGGCAAAAGGAAACAAAACAACTCGAATAACCGAAAAAGGTGATTCCATCGTCGAAATTCTCTCGCCGTCGAGCACCTCTTGCCTTGCCCATGGCATGCATGCATCGCCAACCGAACCACGTTTGCGAGCTTCCTTTACGATTTCCCATCGTTCGCTATGCCGATTAAAGTTCCTTTTTGCCATCCTTGCTTGCCTGCTTTCCCAACCGATGGTCGTTTTTGTTGCTTTGTGTTGCTGCTTTCACGTTGTTTGCTTCTTTTTCTTTCTTCGTTGTTTTTTTTTTTGCTCTTGCTTTTCTTGAAATTCTCTTTTTCTATTCGTTTCTTGCGCGTTTTCTACTTCGTTACGGAGCGCGCGGGTGTGAGACCCAAACGGGCGACGGGTACATAGCGAATGTGGATGCAAGACGTTTGAATGCACACACATACGATGTCTTCTTTAGGTTTGGCTGATGGTGGACGGGGTGGCACTGGCAGTGTGCACACAAGATGAAAATATAGTCGAAACGATGCAAGTAAAAACATCGTTTCAGAGCGAAGGAAAAAAAGAAGAAAAATAAAAGAAAAATGAAGAAAAAATAAAGGCGATGGAAAAAACCGGCAACGAAGACGACGAGGACGATGTGAAAGGAAAAATGAACGAAAGAACCAACGGGAAAAAATCGACGAGGAAGAGATATTTTTTGCAGCTCAGCTCATATGAGGTTCACTTTGAAATACATATTTCTTGTTTCTTTTCTTGCGGATTGTTGTTATAGTTGCAATGCAATCGAGGCACCTTCGTCGAAGACGACCGACGACGCGACGGAGGTATAAAGAATTGCATGTACATGTTTTGCAACGAAGCGAATGCCATAAAAACCGATGGAATAATGTGCAGGGGGTGGACTGGTGAGAAGGCGATGGGGAAGTGGATGGAGGCTCACGAGGTGATGGTGGGTTATATGCCACGTCATGCAATGGTTAAATTTATATTTTTTCATCGAAAAATTTCGCGTGAAGGAGATGGTGGGACCAGGGTAAAGCAGTCAACCAACGGCAAGAGCAAAAATAGAGGAAAAAAATGGAAACAACATTCCCGAGGAATGAGACAACATAAATAAAGGCAAGAGAAATGTCTTGGTGTATTTGGGGCTGGGTACAGAGGGGAGACGGCGGGGGTTGGTATGTGGATGCAAAGTCGAAATCGTCTAAATATTAATAAAGCAGGGTGGCACCTCCACGCCGTGTGTGTGGAGCATGCAGGAAAGCATCGAATATCAAATCGGATTCAATCCGGGAACAATCCCGCAGCAAATGGAATGCATCGTTTGAAGCCCATGCGATATTATCCGCATGCAATGACGATGACGTCGGCAAACATCCGCTCATTCCGTTGACACAATCGAACAAGCAGCAGCGGATACGACAAACGAAAACAATCGCTGGATATTAGATACATAAAAGCAATATGAGATATTCTGTGATGAGAATTGGCAGGAACCGAAATCGTGGCGTTTTGTTGTTGCTGCGGACGACTTCGAATTGATGAGGAAGGGGCTGGGAGCGCCACCAAGACGATGGCGGCATTGAAATGAAAAAGTTTCTTTTTTCTTCTCTCGAAGATGAAGCGTGTGGGAGAGTGTAGCTACGAAATGAAATTCGATATCGCATTATTTATATTTTTCGTCTTCTTTTTTCTCTTTCTTCGGGCTGTGATTGTTTCTGTGTGAGCATGTGAGTGTGTGTTTCGTTCGATTTGTTTCAGTTTGGCATTGCATATTCGGATTGTGAAATGCATGCAAGATGTGCGGCATGAATGTGGGACAAGAATGTTTGATGGACCGACTGACGCCATGTGATGTCGGTGGCTCGGGCTGTGATTGGATTCTTGTGTTTGTGCTCAGTCAGTCGCTTGGATGATGTAGTTGAATGTAGAGGGCAGAGGTCATTGCTGGGCTTCTGAGATCTTGATGAAATTCTCCAGAAAAGCTTTGAAGAGAAACTTTTCAAAAAGAGAAACGTTGCCCAACGAATATAATAGCAACGAGCACATAATAGTGCTTCCAATTCGAGGAAGGATAGAAATAAAATTCTTATTTTTATGACGGAGGAAAATCGACTGTATAGAATCCCCTTCCCGGAAAGGCAAAATCAAATTGGAATTGCCAAGCAACTGGAAGTGCATTGAATGGCGGAGCGGAGGGGATCGAAGGAGGGCAATGCATTCTATACTGAAATCGACTGTGCGTTACCAGCCGAAGGAATCCAAGGAGTAGTGGAAATGTGTGTGTGTGTGTATTGATGTTGAGTATAACTCAAAATAAAAGCCTGTTATTTCATTTGTTCCTTGTCGTGCTGTTGGCTACATTCCATTCAAATGGCATCATCTCGGGTGGCATGCATCGCTACAGCCACGATATCGTTTTGCGGAAGAAAACAGAAACCATTTCTCACTCCGTTTCGGCTCGACTCCACTTCGATTCATATCTTTAGCACAATCAGTGCCATAACAACTTGGCATGCATTTGCCATTCGCAGCAGCTTTCGTCTCATTCTACCCTTCGGCTGAATGCATTTATTTTCCCTTTTTCAATCGCATCAACGCTTTCCCTAGCTCGTGGATCGACTGCCGAAATATCTCAATGCAATCAAAATGCCGAATGAATGACACGACGCTTGGCTTGCGCTCTAATTCCATTCCGTTATTTTTCACTTGTTGCACTTTTAATTTCGCCTTGTCGCATGCCGTCGTTTTAGGCGAACAAATCTACCACGGATGAAGGATTGAAACGAGTTGCAGTGGACGTTGGTGGTTCCTTGAGTCAAACTGGACCTTTACAGATCGATAGCTTGGACATTGGGGCGATGGTGGGGCATTTAGTCTCTTCTAATTAGAGGAGGTCGCAATAAATTCCGATTAACGGGCGGAGAGTATTTGAAATTTTGAAAAACGCAGAAATTGCCCATTAAATCGCCATTCGATCGCCGGAACAAGAGACCGAAACTCCAAAAGTCGACGACGCAGCTATAAAAATTCAACGAAATGCAAACGGTGCGTCGAAGCAATAAAACATTGCATTTATGATTTAATATCACAGCGACGGGTTTTCCAGCGAAGAAATTGTGGAAAATTCATGGGAGAAATGCGAGGAAAAGAAATTGATCAAGACGAAGAAGGTAAATCACCGCGCAAAACGAGACTCATATGGTGCTGAGTGCAAAAGACGGTGCGACGACGAGGACGACGACTTTCGGGAAACAAAACGACCCAATTCGAAGAACTGCGCGCGTCTGGCGCCAAACAACAGCCTCAGTACGATGCCACCATTGTGTCGAGCTGCATTCTCGCAGCCACCCTCGCACACATGCATCCACCACATTCGACCTCCGTCAGCCGAACACAACCAGCCAGACATCCATCTATCCGTTTGTTAGAGCATTTTTTCCTCTCGTCGATTCTTTTGTGTGCGAAACGGAATAAAACTACGCTTCATAAAGCAACATCCAGCTACGGCTTCGCAAAGACACTGAACGAACATGATCCATTCATTCATTCATTGGAAATTTCTTCGGCGCAATTACTTATGTATGTGCGATGTGGGCACTTTCCCGGAAGCAGTCTGCTAGCGGGGCTGCATGTTCTTTCTTCTTCAATATTTTATGAGAATCTCGGCGATTGATGATAAACGTTGAAACATGCATGATTGCAATGGAAATCTGTGAGCTGGCTAGGATTTGAATTTCCGCGTTGATGCATTCGATGGTGGATCCAGAGCAGTGCTGAGGTTCTTTTCACCGAAGGAGGAATAAAAGTCGATTTTTTTAAACCGAAAGTATTCGAAGCTTCTCAAGACAATCCCGAGTTTCGTGTCTCGAATCATCTCATCACCAGAGCTTGAAACTTCATGAAATCAAGAACGAAAACATCTTCACGAGCTTCTGTGCCGAACTTCCACCGAGTGGTTCGTGTATCCGCTACGTCAACGGTTTGGTTCAGGTCCGAACTACTCTATCTCTCCACGAGCGCCACCCAGCGGCGAGTAGCGATTCGGTACAGGTCTCAGTACGGCTTCGGTACCGAATCGAATCGAGCGTCTTTGAATCGTCGTTCCAGGCAGCCCATCCATAGCTCCGTCTTTTATCACACAGTCCGCTCCAACTGAACCTCGAATCCTTCGTACATCAAAAAAAAAAGAAACAAATAATTTATTCGACGCTCCTCGAACCAACAAAAACTGGGCAGCCAAAAATCCACTGCGCATGATTCACCATGCTCCACTCAGACACAAACACACGCGCACACACATACACATTACTGGCAACTGGATGAACATTTTAACCCTATCGAATGAACGGAAGTCGCTGCCAAAGGTAAGTGGAGCAATCGTAGGTATTGTTCACGTTGAAAAAGGCGTGTTTACGTTCGCCTCGCAAAAAATAACCGCCTCTTTTTGTCGTCGCTGCGGGTTTTTGCTCGCTAGCAACAAATCGACTCGACGACTTTATTTTCATTTTTCACCATTTTTTCGTTGAGTTTTCTTTTTCACGAAACGAAGAAGAAAACTTGGTTGGCATCGTCGACCCCTCTTGCAGCACACCCTGAAGAGGTTATTGTTCCGAGATGGCCTTAGCGATTTCCACCGCCCAGCGACCCCGCTGGTCGGCCAACGACCGAATTGGCTTGATGATGAGCCGCTGGTCCATTGTCTTGACGGTTC
>JANSTV010049905.1:0-14325 GCA_027564135.1 Lestremia cinerea
TGGTATTAAGGCAAAAGCACTAATGATGTACAATGTAGATATCTTTTATTGTAGTGACGGTTTATGTCGCTTGCGTCGGTTGTGTTGGCTGTGCCGGTTGTCGCGAACGGATGGTAACGGAGAGGATAGCACCACGGTGGCAGTGGTGGTAATGATGATAACAACAATGTGGTATCAAGATGGCTGGTTACTGAGTATCAGCTCGGTGCTCTATGAGTTGAATAAAGGTGCAGAAAACGAAGAGGAGATACACACAAAAAAAATAGACACTCAGCCCGTCGCATCAAGCACACCCGTTTGGAACATGAAACATTTTGAAATACAATACTAGTTACAAAAATACCAAAATCACCGTTCGGGGTGGATCAAAATTTGCCATACGAATTCAACGCGATCCGAAATCGACAAACAAAGGAATAAAAAAAAAAAACAAAATAAAATCCGAAAGCTTTTTCCCCAATTTTTCGTCATTCCGGATTCAGGTGACTCGCATATTTTTATGTCACGTTTTTGCTTGTCAGAGAAGTATGCTCGAAATTTATTCGTGGAAAAAATTAGATATTCTTCTTTGTGCGCTATTTTGACTGCATCGATTGCATTCCATTTGCCTGATCATCAAAACGTCAGTTAACCCATCAAAAGTTAATTACTGGCTCATTGTCGAACGAGACCAATGAATATCGATGCTTAAAAATGCAGCCCGGCCCGGGCGAAATGCAAGCCATTTTTCCCCCGAAGTGAAACAAATGAACGCCAATCAATTAAATAAAATGCTTTCCGAAAGCGCAACCATTTATTCGAATGATATTTCATAATGAATTTTTCGATCCAAAGTGATTAATACTTTGCTTTTGTTTTTATTATTTGCTCAATAAATATTGTAGGCCATTAATGATGGCATTAACTGTTTATGTAATATGATTCCAAACGCATTTTCATGCTGTTTCAACTTTGGACATCATTCGGAATGCACCAACAGTAGAGAGTCGACATCAAGCAATGCCATTTTGAATAATTTGCATGATTTCCTATTCGCCTACGAAGCGGTAATTGACATAATGATTCCAAGAATCGCATCATAAAATGGCTTTCTCAAACTGAAGCAGAAAATGTCAGAAAACATAGTTGCTGAGCTCCCAAAAACGGGCAAAATATGCTACTGATCGACGCTGGCTCATTCCGGCAACACATCAATATTTCATGAAGAAATAAAGTTCAACTAATGGATCAAAATTGTTTGAGTTAAAACATTTCAACAAACGTATTAGTGGTTAATACAGGCGGCTTAGTAACCCCTGGGAATTAAACGTAAACAAAAACGCTTACCACGTGCATACCTCGAATTAGGTTGATGTGGGGGGTGTATGGATGTGGCAATAGATGGGCGAACGGGGCGGAAGAAGCGGGAGACGCTGATCGAAAGGAACGAGAACGATGGTTCCAGTGCCTTTCGAAAATTCTAGATCCATTTGTTGTTGTTCACTTGTTGTCGCAATTACGTTCTCTGGAAGTAAAAATTAAAAAAAAAAACGCCAGAAAAACAAAATAGTCGAGATCCGCTTTCAGATGATCCCAACCGCATGAGAGAGTGTGTGAAATGCAAGTGAGTACGAGGAAGCAAAAAGCAACAAAGCGAATTAACTTATCATTTTCTATTGTTTGCAACAAAGCAGGCAAGCCATTTTAGAATTTCTTTTACGCTGCTTTTCCCCATTTTCCAATGGGTCTGTGTGTGTGCGCGCTACTTGTAACTGTTTGTGTATGCCTGGCCATGCTGTTTCGCAGTAGTTTTTAATTACAAAAACCATTTTACGGAATCAAATATGTCGAAAAACTCTATTTCCCAAGTTCGTCGGATGGTCGCCGTCGTTGCCGTCGTCGTTGTCGCCATCGTCGATGCCATCGTAACTACCATTGTGTGTAGCCAAGAAGAACAAATCAAATAGTTTTTTTTTCTCCTTGGTATTGCTTTGTAATCTAAGAGAACGGAGAAAAAACGAAGCCACACTCGGCAAATAGCACAATGACACAATGTAAATGCATGAAATGTCGGCAACAGGTGCTGAAAAAACGCAAACTTTTCGAATAAATTTTGCCCATTATCTTCTCTTACACTTTGGACAAACATTTTACATTTGTAATTTGTGCATAAAGTTGGCTTCGGTTTGTTAGTTGTTGTGTGGCGCACGTACAATTGAATTAACCGCCACAAAGACGAGGATTTCAATTCAGGAAAGAAGAAGCAATAATCATTTTCGTCTTTGAGCAGTCATCTCTCGAAGGGACGAAATTTCGGAGTAGGATGAGTGGTGGATGAGAGCCAATCAATGAGTTGAAGATCAAGACATTGAGAAGAAGCCCCAAGATTTGACTGAAAGCTCTTTTCAAGAACCCTGGAATGGTGCATTCATTGCGCCAACGTTTCGTGCATTTGAGACTTGAACATGAATCTTGAAAACTTCAGGAGGAAAAGTTTTTCCTTCGGAAAATTGATTCGAAAGTCTCTCGAGTGCTGTACGATAATTGTTTCTTGTAACTTCAACGTCGCATCTGCAGTTTACCATTATAAAGTCATGAATCAAAACTATTCCACATATTTGTTGGTTAATTTCAAGCCGACCCGTTTGGGTCGTCGTCATTTGTGATTTGTGCAGAATGTTAATATTGCCACAGACATATCATTTAGGATTTGTGTAAACGGCATTTACTTTTTCCTCTTTTTTTTAAGATGACAACGAAACGCTCATTTTTTTCTACTCTCGAAATTCCGCAAAGGAAAAATGAAGCAAAAACAACAAAGAAATAATTAGAAAAATGTTTCATAAACTTGATTTTTGTTTTAGCGTTTTTTATTTTCTCTCTGGCAAACAGCAACAACAACCGCAGGGCCCAAAGCACAATTTAGATGAACAAATACAATGATGGTTGAAAACGGAACGTATCGTACTCACCAGCACCACCAGCATTACCCATGCAGCTCATAGTTATAAGTAGCTACCAAGAAGCGAATGGCACAAACAAACGCAAAACGAAGCGAAAATAAAAATGAAAAAAAACGCGAAAAAATCGCGTACGTTTGTTCGTACATTGTTCGAGCACATTATTTTGTATGGTTGATTATGTGCTGTCGTATTCTGCCGCGATTTGTGCTGTTTCGTTCGACCTACCTATTTAATTTTATCAAAAATGGAGGACCAGAATAATATATAAATATGTCATTCTCATGAAAATCAACAACTTTTTCGGTTTCTAAAGGCAAGCAAGAAAAACGAAGGAATATAATTGAAGAAAGTAACGAAAAAAAATCGAGAAAAGTCTTGGTTGCCATGCTTGTTGCTGACGAAACGAGCTAAAACTTTTAAAATTGTCAAAATTGTCTAGAATCTCGAAAATTGAAATAATGAGTCTTATGCTTGCGTGCTCGCGCAAAGTTGAAGGGAAATGGGTATTCAGAGCATAACGGGCCGGTTTCGTTGAATGACGATTGGTTTTGTTCCAGCGGGCTGGTGCCAGTTTGAAGTTGAAGATGGCAGAATGTTACAAAATCGAGGCTCAGCAATGGGTCTGTCAGTCCGAAGTGTGTCATTTCCCTGTATGAGTCGCGAATTGGCGAGCTTACCGGTGCAAGACAAAGAAAATGAAACGAAACGTGAAAAAATCAAGTGAAATGTTAACGGTTTCTCCTTCTTTTCCTTTGCCCACTTTATTTAATTCATAATTTTGCATTCTGTGCCATACACCACGGCCTTGTCTAAATAATTAAAGTGCATCCATTAGTTGGAGACGGCGAGCATTCATGACCAAATCAAGATGCAAAAACGAGCGTGAGCGCACACGGAACGAACGTTGAACACTGAGGCGAATGCCAGGCTGGTTAAAAGTATTCTCAAATATAATCCAGGCGAACTTTCATGTGAATCATGTAATTTTAATGTGTTTCACGCTTTTATGTTTCATTTTGTACACCTTCATAGCGCAACCAGGCTTTTGTCTAAAGCAACGCTACTTAAATCATATTTTCTTGAATTCGACTTCTAATGAGCGAATATACATGTTGCTTCAAGTTGAAAGCAAGATTTGAGGCTTTCAAAGTCGAATTGATTATCAAAGGTCTTGTTGCATTATTTGCCAGATTATGGCGTTTTTCCATTCATCTCCTCGACGGTTTTATGTGTATATTCAAGACATAACATCACTCCAAATGGATTTTCATTGTTGACAATGCGTTCAATGTCTCGTTCCGTTTGCAACATCGTCAAAGCATTCAAGTTTTTGACTTTTCCGTTTTTGTTCCCTTATCGTTGCCATCCCATTTTTCACTTGACTTGCGAACGAATTTGGAAAATTTCGAATGAAAAAGCGAGGGAGGAAAAATTTACTACGAAAACATTGAAAAGAGTTTGCTCTCCAGCGAAAGCACTCAGAACAAATCAAACGAATTAACTAGCACATTGTGAGTCGATCAAAAGCGGTAAATAAAACCGGCAGGAGCTTGATTGAACGTTTTTTTTTCAATTGAATCTCAATTCCTCTCTGCAGTTGCCCCAGCAAAACGATGGCTCCGATATCAAAATCGTTATGTAAATATTGAAAGTAATTATTTGCAGCTCATTGCAAACTAACTTCTCACCTCATCGAAATTGATAGTGTGGTTTTCCAATTCTCATTGAGGAGCATCAACAGGAAAAACCGAATGGCAAACAATTTATCAGCGAGATATAATTACTTGTAATTGTTGGTGAAAATTAATCAAATTGAGAATTTCAAATAAACACCAATTCTCAATTACTGCAGAGAATCTATCGATGGGATGTTTACATTTGAGAAGTGCGTGTGCCGTCGATAAGCTGTTTTGCGAACCGAAATGAGAGGAGCAAAGTTGTTCAGGTGTTTGAGTGAATATTCTGTGAAAAGCACGACAGTATCTTCATGAATGCCGTCAAGCCATCGACAAATTATCCACATTTATTCACTCAATTTGTTGGTTTAATTTTCATCGCTTTCCAAGGAAATACGAACTCATTAACATTGCTCGATGCTTGGGCTTAATCATGCTTGTTACTGGATATCTTCGAGTCGATTGTTGGTCGTTAGCCGATGTTTGGAGGCAGGAGGTTGAGGCACTAGACGATCCAATGACCGAGATTAGCGTCAGAAATATGAGCCTATTGGATTTCTCGTCAACTTATTTTCATCTGGGGGGAAACACGCTCCTCATCTGGGCTGGGTCATTCAATCTGTTTCTGCGTTTCCAATTCGATAATTTTTATGTCATTCAAACGATGCATTCAACTTTCGATAACTCAGCACGCCCATTGAGAAAGCCATAAACGGAGGAGGAGAGACGATGGGGATCCTGATGAAAATGAATAATTGCAACTGAAATCATAATGGAAATGTGATGAAATTTATTGCAATCGATCAACATGTAATTAAAACCAAATTGCTGTATTGGCCCCATTGAATTGATGGTATCGTTTACACAACATATCATTAATTGCTTAGATTCAATGATGACAGATAATTATAAATCCATTTACCAAATGAAAAATTACCATTTCGATGTTGAACAGAACTGAATGTAAAAATGTCATAAACCCAATAGCGCTCTGGGGGCACCCCACGACACACAAAGACCTCATATGTTTGCAGTTTGATTGGACCGCAAATTTCATTGAATAAATTTCTAATGCATTTCACGTCTCCAACAGAAAGTCTGATGTCATTCATGAGCATTTCAATAAAAAAAAGCAAAATGCCCATATCGGTCAAGTAGTCGCTGTCACCAGGTCCAGGTGAGCCAACGGGGTACCAGTTCGACAGGATCGAATGCCGCAAATAACCATTTCAGCTCTGACAGATATTCTGTCTACTTAAAATTATCCATTTGATTGGACAAAAAACGCTTGAATGAGAGAATGTTTACAATATGTGTGCATATTATGTTAACACACAATATGAACAGGAAAACCACACACAGCTACAAGAACAACAACAACTAATTAACCAAAAATTACCATAAATTTATCGATGAATATGCTCAAACAATTGCCATTTTCAAAACAATTATGTTATAATAATATGTTCAAAATGTGGCTGTTAACTGGAAGCATAAATGGGGTCAGGCTTTAGTGTTTGACTGGGGGCTGTGATGCAATAATCACTCGAATTGGTCAACGTTACAACAGGACTCTAATGGATTGGTGCTTTTGCCCGGATGGTATCATCGCTTTCTCCAGATAACAGACATGATGAATCATTCGATCGCACTACCGCAACCCGGTTGGGGTTATTTCGCGGTCGTGATTCCCTCAAATCGAAAAAAGACATCCGCATGATCTACACACGTACACACACACATTGTCATAACTTGTTGAACATTCAATGAGCAACCTCAATGAACATAATTAATTACAGTGTGTTATTGTGTTTCTTAATTGATTGAATTCATGCATTGTTATCGGGCTAAAACTATGAGTGCCTGTATATGCAAGCGCGCCTGTACGTATACAGAATGTGTGTGTGTGTGTGTGTGTGTGTGTGTGTGTGTGTGTGTGTGTGTGTGTGTGCGTGTGTGTGTATTTGTGCATATGCGGGCGAGCATAAATGCTAGTGGGTTAACATCAACGAGATAATCGCCATTTAGAGGTGAATGTTTTCAGCGAGATATTACTTGTAAGCAAAATTCAATGATTTTTCCATTCTGGTGAATAAGCTTGGGGTCACCTATGAAAAATGGCGCTCATATGATGGATACCGGATAACATTTTATGAATACACGATGATAAACGTGCTTAAGGTTGTCATCACGTTTCGCTTGGTAAGCTTTTGCAAATGATTTGCATAAAATGAAAAGGTAAAAAATTAATTATTTGAAATTTTACATATTTTTTTCTTTCTTGCTCTTTTTTTCTTTCATTTATTTGCTATTCCTGCTGTGCTGTTGTCATCGTGGTAGCTCTCGTTTTCCATTGTTGGTGGTGGTGGTAAACGTTTATCATTTTGCATGAACCGGAACTTCAGGCTCTTCCTGCATTTAGTTGCCCTTCCGGTCAGAATTCACCTCGACGGTCCAATCTCATGCGGATTGAATGCACTCATTTCGAAAATATGTACTGCCTTTTGTTTACCACCTCAGCTCCACTCGCAGGGAACTCCTTCAGCCTCAGTGCTGTTGAGGAGCAAAGAATTATTATCGATTATGAGCAATTCAAAGCGAATTTCGAAAAGAGTTTAAAACAGTCAATCTGAAGGGGATAGGAAGAAGAATGACAGAGAAATTCATTGGAATTTCATAATTTAATTCTTTCTTCTGGAGCTATTTGCTGCTGGTTCAATCATTCAATGTTGGCATTGTGCACATCGTTATCTATTATTCATTTGATTCGTTGCTCATAGTCTTGTATCTGATCATGCATAATAATGCAAGTAATATTTATGCTTGTTGAAAAGTTTTGGCTTGGCTTTAACTACCTTTGGCATGACATATCCACTTTCAATACGGAAAATATTTTCGTGAATAATTTTCAACAATAGTATTTCAACGTTGGGCCAACGCTGAACGGAGATGAGTGCATCCATTGATGCTGAACACACATCATCATCATTGAAATTAAACAGCAAAATATCATCATACAGGTAGCTGTAGGTGAATTATTATTGTTGTTGAAATTATTTCATGTACATAGGGGAGGATGGTGATGACGATGACGGTGATGATCATAAGGATGATGGCGACGTCAGTGTCAACACTGTGTTGATAGTCAACGAGTTGGTCTCGTCTTCATTGCTGTTGTTATTTTTGGTTCTGGTGATGGGGCTGCTAATGGTAGTGGTATTACATATATAGGGTATTGTGTTTAACCGTATTGCGATAAAGCTTGGGATCGCTCTCTTGCACCAAACGGAATGCTTTATCCAGACTGAACGAGCGAGCGAACATACACACACACACACACACACCGGTCCTGGTGCGATACAAGAGATACACAAAGAGATGCGATGAACCTATTATGTTGCCTAAATTGACCTGCGGGCTCTATTCAAAATGATTATTATGTTCAAATGCATTTCGTCTTGCTTAATTCACCATTATTAATTTGTAGTACATAAAAGAGAATTTTTATGAATATAATTCAAGAAGAAATAGGATTGTGATGGGTTCAATTGAAAACTATGCGATGTTTTTGTTCGAAGAATCATTGCCATCATGCCCTTACCGGACCCGCTGATACATACACAGTGGATCCATGTCCGACAGGTTGTTCGGGTTCAGAAGATTTTTCAGGTTCACCGATTTGCCCACTCATACATTGTTCTATCAAATCCGTTTTCCGTTTTCCTCTAGTCCTTTTCTCTGATCCGCTCAGAATTATAGAACAAACACACACACATACACATACACACACACACGTACACACCCACACACACACCTACACACACACACACACACACACAAACAAACACACACACACACAAACACACGCAAACACACACACACGCAAACACACACACACCTACAGATGCAGAAATAATGCGATAATCAGAGCGACCTGTGGATAACAATAGAAACGGAAATTTACGTCCTAAATGAAGGGCCAGAGCCCGGACCAGGACCAAAGAATAAGACATCACCGAAAAGCATTATAGTTCTAATTGATTCAAGAGTTGATAAATGTTCAATCTTGTGACACATGTAAGTAATACATAAGCCAATCAGATGGAATATCAAGTTCAAGGAAAGTTTGCACGGAAAATCTATTTTAAACCGAGTTACATGGAAAATAATGGCGTTTATTTCCGAAAATCGTCTTATTGTTGTGCTCGGCGATTGTATGTGTGTTTGTGTACGGGTGTTTGTTAACATTCGATAAGACATATCACTTGGAATATGAATTGTGTTGCGAAATGGTTGGGTTTGTGCTGGTTGTGGTGAAGGCTGGATCAAAATTCAATGTGGACGAAGCACAGACGAGATTCTACTACTTTAAAAAGTTAATCAGGATTAAAATGGATATTATCTTAATCATGTTGCTCTGGTGAAATTAGAAATGACTTTTTGGCCGAGAAAAGGTTTATTTAATCAGAGATGGAATCATTTTATCACAGTTCTTCTGTGCGCCACCGTTCTTTTTGCTGATTATCAAGCCAGTTACTGGCCAAGGGATGGATCGAAATGTTATGTTTCTTTTTTCATTCCATCCGAAAATACCGAAAGTTAATTTATGATTTTCTCTTCAAACGCATCGCAACTACTTCAAAGAGACTGCTAAATGTATCGGAACAGAGAATTATGATTGTTGAATGCGTGCAAGTGTTGGTTTGTTTTTCCGTTGCGGAGGTAAAATTGAGCACGTCAAGGTGATTAGGAGATCTCAGTAAAACGGTTTTCGTCTCATCGCTGTTTGAATGACGACAGCTTTCGAATTCAGGAGAGCATCTGGTTTCCTTCCGTAACTACGTATCTCCGGCAATAATCCTGTGTCATTTGAGGGCGCATTGCCAACTGCAACTGACCCATTGAGGCGCGATTCAATTTTAATAATTTCTCGCTCGAAGGTTTCCAGGCACAAGAAATCCGTATGATCAGATAACATCATAAATGCACATAAATAAATAGCATAATAAATTTTAAACTGTACAAAGTCATTAATTAATAAGCCCTTTACGATAAATAAAAGCACCTCAAACAGGCTGCAATGCAGCAGCTGCACACTACCTTTAGATGTGGTTCGGGTGCATATTTCTCATTTTATATAACCATCCCCATCAAATATATCGCTGGCATTTATGTACAGTAAATTTAATTAAAACTCGCTTTGATCCAATTTTTTGAAGTTTACCACTTTTTTTCTTGATTTTTATTCGGCGAATGGTGAGAAGGAAAAACGACAGGAAAAACGAAGAAGAGAAAATTATGAACCAACCAACGAGCCAAGTGAATAAAAAAAAAATATGCTAAAAATTTTCCAGGTTTTGCGAGAAATGTGTTAAAGGATATGGAGCCAAATTACTACAAATTGCGATGAGTGTATGCACCCACAAAAACAACTTCAGCGATTTTGGCCGACAATTTTATCAGCGATCTGGCTGTGAATTTTGCTCGATGGAAAATACTTTGCGATATTCCTTCTTTTTTTTCATTTTTCGTCGAAAAATTGGGAAACTAAAAAAAACTAAAGAAAAAGAGACGAGAAACAAAATCGAGGAAATATTTCTGCGAGTGAAACATGTGTGGGACGTTGTATTGTAAATTTCTCTCGTGTTGGTGCAAATGAAAAGATTTCTTTTGATTATCATTCTAATTACTAATTATGGTTAATTGGTCCACTTTGTGCGTTCGGTTCGTTCACCTATTTCGCCTACTTCGGCAAAGCGCTTTGCTATTGCCGCTGACATGTCAGAAACACATCAGCTAGTGTATGCGAGGCCGCCAATTTATTTCCTGAGCAAGTTATTGATAAAAACGTAATTCCATATCACTGTGTTGTTGCGACATTTTCAATTAAATTTTCATCATCCTGTTGAAGGCCTTGTCTCGGTCACACGTCCACTGAGTGATCAAAAACAATTATCGTTTTGCTATTAAAACTCTATTATGTAAATTCATCAACTATCTTTCAATCTTTGTTTTTATTTTTATTCCGTCAACGGTTAATGTACATAGTTCAAGAGTCTCTAATGTTAGCGGATGTAAGATGACACATAATTCTGTAACCAATATCTTGCTTTTATCAAACTGCAGTAGCAATTCAAACTAGCTTGTTTCCTGCTTGTTTAAAAGCCCGTCCAAGAACTCGTATCGCCATCGCAAGTAGCACGCCTTCATTCGATCGAAAACATTCTGAGGCGAATCGAACGCTGGTCTAACGTCCAAAATGGCAAATTTGAAATTTTCATCGGGTTGACCACCGTCATAGTAATCGATGATGTATCGAACGTCTTTACCGCATCGGTCGACGATCCAATCGTGCCGATCAAAAGGCAATTCGTAGCTGAAATAGTGAAATCGATTCATCAAACATCTTTTCGTGGGCTCTCGGATGGTGTCGTTGACTTACCCCAGCCAAGAACGAATTCGAGCACGTGGACTAAATTGTGTAGCTTTGCCACCGAAACTCTTCAATCTTGGATAGCCACATTCCGCGGCATGAAACGCCTCCCATTTGAGCACCTCCTGCCATGCCTGTTCGTTGTTGGCATTGTGAATTTTAATGATGTGATCCATGTCCTTCTGCTTGAGATTGTCTTTCTTCCAGAGCCAACCTTTGCGCAACATTGCATTCCAGAACATTTGTTGACTTGGATAAACCCAGAATTCCTTGTTACCATCGGGAGTTGCTTTTGGGATCGTCGACACTTGACGCTCAGTAGGCAATAAAAACGGTTGGTCTTTGGCGGGCTGTTGGTTTGGTGGTGGCATCTGAAGGATTGCAATTGCTCGGTAAGTCTTGAGCCGGACGTTGAAGCTTCTGAAACACTCACCATATTCAGGGGGTTAATGTCACTATTATCCTGCCCAAGGGGGCAACCCTCTTCAACGATAGGGTTTTCCGGTTGTTTTGTATGCATTGGGCATTCTGGGGGTGGCGTACCCCTCGTGCTATGATTTGCTGGTGGCTTTGTAGTTGGCTCGCCACTGACGACCGGGTGAGTCATTTCACTGGCAATTCTTTCGGCCGCCGACACAGTGTTTCCCATCGTGCTAGAAATAGAATATTGAGTTTTCCGAAGGCATACATCTGTCAAGTGCCGCATTTGCGCGCACATGCAATTTTTCATTTCTTTATATCTTCATATTTTTGGCTTGTTTCCACTCCCCAGGCATATTTCGGGGTAGTTAATTATTTTCAATCTATCCACAAAACAATCGTCTTGCCCAGAATTACATAATGCTGAGATGATCTTGCATCAGAAACATTTCAAATGGCAATCGAGCAAATGAACTAACAGATAACTGCCAATTACTTACATTTATTTAGCGCTAATTATTTCCAATTTCGAGTTCAAAATGCTAAATGTTAATCAATAGCTCAACAATGGAAATAAACCATATTCCTTCACGAGGTATATAGGTTATTTGACGAGAGCAGGGCTATCAATCACTCAAAAATATTCTAGAAATGTCAAATGGCCC
This sequence comes from Lestremia cinerea, assembly GCA_027564135.1. NCBI lineage: Eukaryota > Metazoa > Arthropoda > Insecta > Diptera > Cecidomyiidae > Lestremia > Lestremia cinerea. The sequence continues at coordinate 12,137 of JANSTV010049905.1, forward strand.
TCTGGCGGCTGATCTACGTAGTCATACTTGCCAAAAGGTGTCGCCACCAATCGGTTAGAATGCATTTTGTAAATTTTTTAAAGTGAATGTTTCTTTGTGCAAATGAATATGAATCAAGTAAGAAATGGAATAAAATTTGGAAAGAAAATTGTCTTTCTATTGAAGTTTAATCCCCAGCCTAATTTCTATAGAATATATTTTCAAAATAGAATAGGTTAATACAGATCGGTTAGTTTATAAAAAATTTGCTCTGAGATTTACAAATCAGTTAAGATCACAAACCAGTCAAAGTGGATTTATTGTCTGCAAAGTCAGTTTCAAGCTATTTTTGGGTGTTTGAGGAATGGACGACCTTAAGGTAATAAGTGCTTCATTGTTGGATGCTGACGAAAAACCTCTACGAGCCTTATGTAATGTATTTTTAACGACTGAAAAGCTCGAGTGTTTTTCGCATCCAAAGCACGCGCATTATTCCTTCGCTTAGCGAATGGTTTTCCATCCAAGACCAATAGTGAAAGCAACTTGTACGAACACGACGTTTCTGCATAACGTCAGATGAACGAGCGCAAAGATTTAAACGTGAGAAAACTAAGAAAATGTTGTACAGAAGCTCCGTGGATCCGAGGTTCCGTTTGAAGCACTTAAGTCTAAATCGGTGGCGCTACCCTAATTCGTGCTTAGCCACACGCAGCGAATGACAGAAGGATAAACGTACATAAATAAAAATTCATTCGTTGCCGTCGACGCCAAGCGCCAATTTCATCTCACTATCATCATTTTCCGCGAAATTTTCTTTATTTGTGTTCTCTCAGATGATGCACGTAACAATTCTACAATCAGCTAGCATCAATGAATTTTCAGCAGAAATCATAAATTGCGGGCCGCGGCGAAAACAAACTGTCAGAACTGCACGAGGCGAAAACCAGACAAAGCGAGAAACAGCGAGAAAGAATAATTGAATCAAGCAAATTTGTCAATAAGATCGAATTCCAAAATATCACATGAAACCCCTACGTTTCCAATTAAATTGCACACTGTAAAGCCAAATAGGACAACTCCATGAAGGGCGCAGCCAACATAATTAAGATTTTAAAACTTGGTTAAAATTTTGTTGGCAAAATCGTTCAAACAATTCACGCTTCGAGCTGTCGCAATCCCAATCGATGCAAACAAACAGCAAAACAAAATAGCAAACGATCAAGAAATTATAGAATTATTATACTGTTTGATATTTTTCCATAATTTACGAATTTTATTGTATAAATATTGTGATCGCACGTGACTTATTTTAAACACGATACAGTCACGTGAGACATGACGTCAAAATAACGAACGACCGAATGAAAAAACTGACGAAGAAAGAAAGAAAGAATAAAAAAGAAGCACAACAACCGAAAATGACTTTCAACAGTACAGCTCACAGCCGAACAAGACAGGAGAATGGCACGTGTAATGCCCCGCATATATAGAATTGTGATGATACGCAGCACCACATAGAAATGTGGTGTCGTTGTGAAAGAGAAATATCCGTGTGGTATGTACTGGCCTATACCAGTGTTGATATGAATGATGTGGTGATGAATCTCATACTTGAAATCATTGTTCGGAATGGATTGTGTGTGCCGCCCGATAGACACACACCGACACTGAATCCGATTCACTTTACCACATACAATCCCAATATGATTGCTTCACATTGGTCGCTTCCAATTATCGTTGTGTGGTTGTCGCTTCGCCTTCTTTATTTCTTATTCGTACAGACCGACAGACCATTTCGGTATAAATGTCAAGTCAATATTTTATTTCCATACGTGATCGAGTGATAACTGCTTCTCCAGTGTTTCACACTTTTACTGGTGCTTGTACTAGTTCTGCTAAAGCTCCAACGCGTGTTAAATGTTTGGGCTGGACGCCAAGCGACAATGTTCTTCGAGGGGCTTTCTGAGAAAACGATAAAAGCTTTCGCAAAGCATCATCCCCGCCCATTTCACCCCTAACCAATCAATTCTTTCAAGTGGCACAACTGATCCAATTTAATGAAATCCAAACAGAGTTCCCACCCACCCATTCGTGAAAGACCCATTTTTCTAAAACGCGCACGAAATTTTCTTTAATACTCGTTTTACATCGATTTCCATTCATTATCATCTTCGGCCCGGCTGGTATGTGCTGTCAATGTGCTGTCAGTC
>JANSTV010049916.1:0-14325 GCA_027564135.1 Lestremia cinerea
GATAATTAAATTAGCTCAGTTCTGTTGGTCTTTTGACGTACAGACTGGATCCTTTTCGAGAGCAACATTTTTGCGAGAACTGAAAATTTTGCTTAGGAATTATAAATTTCTGTCACGAAAGCTCTGACTCTCATACAACACCAATCGCAATGGATGGCGGCGCACAACAGCGAAAGGCCGAAAATTAAATTTCATTTGACGAAAATTAATAAGAAATATGGAAAATGTTTTATCAAGTTTGCTGAGTGGAATGAGAAAGGGGTGAGGAGTGAGCCGTTGAGCAGGATTTGTTCAGACATTCGGCATTCGTCTGAATGGCACATTAGCAGTTCTGTGCTTGATTCAGCGAGATTTGATGTAAGTTTTCATCGAGAGATGAAAGGTGACATCGATCAATCCAACGTTGGGTGAATACAAAACACGAGAAAATGGAGAGAAAAAAACGAATGGGAATTAACCTCGAAACGACTTTTGGTTGGGGTTTTTTTTCGCGTTTTTCAATCGAACCACCAGCGATGCGAAACCTCTCATTTCCATTTGCCGCAAAACGAAATCGAAATAATGATATTTCAATCGAATTGCGGAACGGGCATCCACCAAACAAATTGGAAAAGCGAATAACGGGGGAGAAGAAGCAGAAAAAAATGGAAAACAACGAGATGGAAAAAGGAAAAACAGCAGAATTATTATGCATTATTTGCGTTGAATTTAAATTTAAATGGGAAATGTTGTTTTGGTTTTGTTACATTCAGTTCGATGCGTGTGTTTATTATGAAAATGCTTCGGTCGTCGGTTTTGATGTTATTTTCAACGAACCAAAACGAAGAAAACAATGAATTCGGTTGGCTTTTCAATTTCCACCGGGGGCAAAGAAGTCAGGTGTGAGTCGATTCAATATTCTTATTTGCATCGAAAAATCAAATTGGAAAGTTTCGAAATGGGAAAAATGAATGAATTTCGATGCTGAGTGAGAAGTTTGACATCATCCCGATGGTGAGATACGATAATAGTCAGAATGCCGTTGAAAACGATCAAGAGTCATCATCATCATCTTGAATCAATCCGTCTTGGACGCGATTCGTCGAAACCGATCCATTTACGGACGGCTACGTCAAATTCACACAACACACGGACCATTCAACTCGCAAACGCAATTGTCTTAAAGTGTGCTCCGCTTTGTAATGGTGTTAACTGTGCATAATTTGTTTGAGGTCAATAACCAAACACACACATTTCGGTTCAGCCAGATATATTCGGCTAGAATTCGATATTCGTGCCGGAGGTGAGACCGTTTGACGTGCAAATGTTGTTGGTGAGATTGATGATGGTGTTTGCTGTCTCGGAAGACGGCAGCCGCAACATAAGATATTGCTTGTAAGAGATTCACTTACCCTATGCTATTTGCGCGACGTTTATGAATGACCACGTCTCTTGGGTCACTTCCTGTAAACGAAATGAAAAGCAAAACAACTCTTAGATTGTTGTAGAAACGTTAAAGCGCAATTAATGACATGATATCGGCAGTCGACAAGGTCCTCCGACCGCACTTGCATTGCTTGCCGAATGACTTTAATCGCCGTCGTATCGAGCGAATCTCTATTCGGCCGTCGAGTCAATTGAAAAGTGAATTTCTGAAGGAATATGACAATGATGAATGAACCGTAGTCAAACAATGCACAAATAGGTCTTCAGTCAAATGAAAATGAGAATTTTCTTCTGATTTTGTCTTCTTTTTTCCAATTCAATGTTACGCATCTGTCACATACAAACGCAAGTAGGTGTGTTTGTGTGGTGTTAGGCTTTCAATTGGATTTGCATTTACAACAAAAAAAAACTAATGATATAAAACTGTACAAGATATGCAATGAATTGCTGTTTACAAACCTGGATACGGATGAGTTATAGCCGACATGTGCTGAAAAAATCATCGATTTGACCACAATACCCGAATGAGGCACGGTTCGTGCGATAACACAATTCAATTTTCACTCAATTTTATCGTTTCGAAAACAAGTAAATTTCCGATTTTTGTTTCACTGTTTACAACACCAAACACATATACTTGATGGTGGACGAGAATTTTGTGACAGCCATTTTGGATTTTTCGATCCAAATTCTTGCCGCCAGAGACATCTGTTTGTGAGGCGATCGGCAAGGTTTTTGGTTCAGTTGTGAATGTTGCGCTTGCCTGTCGATGGTGCAGCCGATGACAATCGACCGGGCCAGTTGGCTCGTGACATTTCATGTAAATAAACCGTCTCAAAACAACGTGCCACAACTGTCATTCGAGGGCAATGTTTTGAAGCACTCGAATTCGCTGAGACTTTGCTGGAATCGTGTCAAAATGCCTGAAACGAGCAGAAAGAAGAGTGTTTTGGTAAAAGCTCTGAAACAATTCAGGGAATCGACCAAAGCACCAGAGATTTATTTGAGGTAAGTGCATTGCCGGTGCGACTAGTAATTCTTAACGACAAACATTTTCAAGTCATAACCTCAACTTTCGCACGTTTTGGAAATTTACATTTTTCTTCTTTTCAATCATTTCATTTAGACAACACAATGACCGGGCGGAGAAGAATAAGTTGCTTGTCAAGTCGCTGTACGATTATGCCAAATCGAAGGAGAGCAAGTTGCCACAAAATGGACCCAAGAGCTCGGTTGACGATGCGCCATCGGAATTAGTGCTGAATTTCATGGACGAGGAGCAGATTTGGCAGCAATTGGAACTGCAGGTTGGTTCAACATTCCGAGTTTCTAGTTCGATCGAGATTCACGTTCTTTTTTGTCTTCCAGAACAATGTCTTTTGGTCGAAATGCTTGGCAAACACTTCGAAACTGCTTAGTTTGGGCGATGAAAAACTTCAGCTGAGGTACAAATGCGATGGTGAGGAATCTGAAGCCAGCGAAGATGACGAGGAAGAAGATGAACTCGATGAGAATGGCATCCATGAGAACGATGTTGATGATTTCGACGAGGAAGATGACGATGACGACGACGAATTGGATGATGAGGAAGACAGCGATGATGGAGAAACGAGAAAGTCGAAATCGAAAAATTCGTTGAAGGTCAAACCAGGTCGTCCGTCGTTAGTCGATGATCAGTTCTTCAAGCTGAGCGAAATGGAAGCATTTTTGGATGCCGAAGATAAGAAGGAAATGCAGAAGAAAAATGGGAAACCGGTGGAAAATGAGGATTCGGAAGAGGAGGAAATTGATTACTTCAACGACGATCTGTCGGAAGACGATGATGAGGATGATGAGGACGAGGAAGGCACTGAGAAAAACATGAAATATTCAAATTTCTTTGATGCTGAAGATGGCGAAGAGGAAACAGAAGAAGAACGAAAAGCTCGGAGATGGAAGGAAAGAGGTATCAGATATAAATTGAAGGAAAAGAATAAGAGAGCTGATCTGGGTTTCGATGACAGTGATTTGGATGAAATCGACGATGAGGAATTGGAGCAACTCGAGGACGAAGATGACGAAGAGGAAGAGAGTGATAGCGACGGAAAGAAGCGGATTAAATTTGATTTATCAAAAAATCAATACAAATCGGACTCGGAGAACGATCAAGAGAATGAGGAGGAGATCGATGATGCTGAAACAGAGGAAGTTTATGGTGCGACTGAAGAGCCCAAGTCCGCATTTGAAAAACGTCAGGAACGTCTTAAGAACCGCATCGAGGAATTGGAGGAATCAGCGATGGCCGAAAAGACCTGGCAAATGAGGGGTGAAATTGATTCGTTGGCTCGACCGAAAAATTCCCTTTTAGAAGAAATCCTCGATTTCGAATCGACGGTACGCCCAGCACCAGTGATTACCGAAGAAACAACACTCCGTCTCGAAGACATCATCACGCAGCGCATCAAGGACAAGGCATGGGATGACGTCGAGCGAAAGATAAAGCCGCTCAATGCGCCGCAGGAATACCGAAAACAGTTGGTGCTCAACCAGGAGAAGAGCAAGGAATCGCTGTCGCAGATTTACGAGAAAGATTACCTGAAAGCAATGGAGAAGGCGAATCCAAACAACGAGGTGGACGCGGACAAGCAAGAACCGAAGGAATACAAAGAGATTCGAGAATCCATGAAATCGCTGTTCGTGAAACTCGATGCTTTGTCCAACTTCTTCTACACTCCAAAACCGGTTGCCCCCGAGGCCAAAATCATCACGAATATCCCAGCGATCAACATGGAGGAAGTCGCTCCAGTGGCTGTCAGTGATGCAGCACTTTTGGCTCCCGAGGAAATCAAATCTCGACCAAAGGGCGATCTCCTTGGGCGCAGCGAACGCAGTTCAACAGACAAGAATCGGGAGCGACGCCAAAAGAAGATGAAACAGAAGTTGAAGCACAAGGCTTTGGATCAACGGGCAGCAGAAAAGGAGAGCCTTGGCATCAAGACGAGCAGCAAAGAAGAACAGAAGCGATTGCTGGAAAAAGTTTCAAAGGCTCGAAATATCATCAAGGTGAGTCTCACAGTGTTGCGCCTGAATGTGTAGCGGAAGCTAATCTCTTGAATATTTTACATTTTCAGACGAAGGAAATGGCCGAAGGGGGAAAAGCCCTGAAATCTTCCAAGGCATTCTTCTCGCAAATGGACGATCAAGCGTCAAATTCAAAACGGGGCATCAAAACGAAGAGGGAAGCGCTGCTCACCGACAAAAGTGCGAAGCGATTAAAGTTGTAGGACGTTTGACGCGACTTGGCCAGACCTCGACCAAATATCAAACGACACCAATTTTGAATATTGTTTTTAGTTTTACAAAAATGAATTTATGATTTTCATTGAAGAAAAATGCAAATATTTTTTTTAAAAATTACGATTAACTGTTTATTTCGAATTAGAAATGAATGCAACGCATTGAAATCGACAGATGACATTGTGAAATGTCACCGACTTCCATTGTTCAATTATAGCATTCCATCGTTTAATAGCTGAATGTGGCTGGATCCACCACTTTGCCCGAGAACAACAAAGTTCCGGTTGGTTCGTCTTCAATCAAAAACAAGAAAGGTCGATCCGCAGTGAACTCTGTGTCACCGCCAAATTTGTTTACCAAACTGACTTGAGTGGCTGCGTAAACAGTGCTGCCCTTCTCGTTGACAAAAATGCCGGTCTTTTGCAGAATATGCGACACCTGGAGCCGATCTTGAATGCCGGCACCGCGAGACAATGCTGGCAAAGATGCTTGCGTCGTGAACAATTTCTTGAGTCCCAACTGCGGAAGAAAAACAATTACAGGAAATGCTCAATTGAGAGCGTCGCGGTTGAACTCACATCTTGCAAAATCTCATTCAAATGAACTTCATTCTCGAATTTGAAACGCGGCAATGTGACCTTGACCTCAATTTCGTCCATCAACCATTTGGCCCGTTGGAGAGTTGGACTGTCGATGGTGCGCAGCAAATTGTTCAAACCATCCACTTGGTTCGGCAGCACAATGTACATCGCATACTTTTGCCCCTGAAAATTGAGGAAACGAAACCACTCAATATTGATGTCCAAATGGTTCCATTTCAGTGGACTATAATACCTTGTATGGCAAACGCAAAATTTTCGAATCCAACTCTTTCGATTCGAAATAGTAGAAGTTGTTGGTGATCGTCATGAATGGGATTTGTGCGTGAGCGTTGGCGCCGAAGAAGAACGGCTTGGCGATGGTGTCGCTTTCGTTGAATGGTTTCTTCCAATATCCATTGAAGTAGATGGCGTTCAGTAAGAGGATGACGGCCTTGTCGACGTCCTCCTCGGTGACGATGTTCTTGATGTGACCACGTGTGATATTCGAGCACCAGCCATTGATCAATTCAGCTGAGGATTTTGGATTGGAAAAGTCAATTGACTCGACATCTGGAATAGTCAGTTATGGTTAGAGACTTGTGCAATGCTAGAAGCGAAGGCATCCTACCGGCGTGGTAGAAGGATTGAGCGATAGCCTGGAAGCGCTGGCGGGGCTCGATGAATCGATCGAGGTACATTTTAACCCCAAAATCCAACTCATAGTCTGGGCTCACTTGCTGTTGGGAACAAAACGACACCAATTAGCCGCAGCCAACGAAAAGAGAAAACCGCCAATGAACTTACCAAAAGCGAATTGAACGTTTTCACATACAATTCACGCGCTTGGAAAATCGTTTGAATGCTCGGCAACACCAAAGCCAGTTCTCGGTAAGTGCTCGTGTTCCGACCAGCCGCTTCCGTCAGAATCGACAACAACAACTTCACCAAAAATGGTGAAATCATTGTGTTTTTATCGGTTTTGACCAGGAAATTCTTGAGCAGACCCCAGTCGAATTCGTCATGTCGGACACCGTTGAACGGAACGAATTCATCCCATTCGTAATCGGCATCGTTGAACTGTCCGGTGGCTGGATCGTATGCTGATGGTGCAACTGGTGCCGCTGGTGCTGCTTGTGGTGGGTGGGTTGCTGGTGGGAATGGGAATGGAGCTCCTCCCGATTGTGGACCTCCTGGAGCTGGTGGAGCTCCAGCGACATGCTTATTCGGAGTAAACGAATGGAAAAGACTCATCGCATCTCCATCCTCATCGGCAAGCACCGGCCCAGCGAGCGCTACAAAAACAAATCAAAACGAAATGTTCAATCGGAAATCTTGACATTGAATGCATAACTATTTGATGTTCATTAGCATAAATGCTGACTCTCGAGAGTCGACAGTTGGGCATAACAAGAATACTATCCGCACAACATGATCAACCTTGTAGCAAACCGGTGATGAGACATTTAACCAACCGGTTTTTCAACTTTGCAAAGTTTTTATAGAATTTGTCATAGTTGATGACAAAAAGGAACGAAATATGTGAACGGAACGAACGGACTCTCGGCGAAATTGATACAAAATAATGACACAAGTCGTTGTGCGGAATTTCCATCGATTGATGTTCTATGACCAAAGACGCTCACAATCGAAATGCTCAAAGTGTGGGAGCTACCTATTGGGGACGCCTCAGAAGTTTGGAGCGAACATCAAAGCCGACTTTTGAATCAATAACAATATGCAACTCGACGATGAGACTATGAGGTCACAGCTGAAGCGAGCACGTCCCTTGAATGCCGAATCGAAACTTTATCGTCTGAAAAGTCAGGCAGGTCAAAAAAATATCTAGAGATTGCGACTGCTGTGGTTTTCCGTATCAAAATATCGCAAAATCGGTGTCATTCGAAATGGTTTGGGATTTTATAGAAAAGCAATTTCAATCTGTCAAACTACAACGGTATTGTTGAGATTTTCTGGGAAAACCCGAGATTGTCGGTGATAACATTAGTAAATACACATTAGTGATGTCTTTCAGGTCAAGTGAATTCCAGTTTGAAGATTTTCGTCAAGAGCGTTGGTGCACTTTCTGATTCACCGTCATTCGATTGTCGTAAAATCCCAGTGACGAACAAATCATTCAAATGCGTCGAAGTTTGTGCCCATCAACCGAGCTATTTGTAAATACGGACACGTTCAATAACAGTTCCACGAATTATTCAAAACTTACCCACGGCAATGCATAATATCAACAGCATTTTTTCGTCGTTTTTTCTTTTGTCGTTTCGTTCAAGAATCAATCGCCGTCGACAAACAAATCGGTTTCGGAATCGTTCCGTTTGCACTTCACACTGTCCGATTTCACAAGTAAACAACGAAAAGACACTTATTTCGGTTTATCCCAGCGATTTGCGTATTTATTTATTCTCTGGTTCTTTCTCGCATTTGCTGGAGGGTCGAGACCGTTCTGTGTGGCCGGTCGACAACAAATGATCGTAGATTTTGATCAGTTTTGTCGTGTTGACTGCAACACTGATAACCAAAGACTGAGTACTTTGCGCTTTGCTCGTGTGGTTTGAGTTGATGGCATTTATTGTGGGTCGAGTCGAAACGCTTTAGTGACAAGAGAGCGCGCAGAGACTGGTGCTGCTTGTGGGGAGGGGGGAAATCATGCTGACATCAGATTTCTTGCGGGGATTTTGCTATGCTGAAAGGATTCTGAGATTTCGGGTTTTTCAAAGTCTTGATTGAACAATGGGAAAGGTCGTCGAGAGATTTTTTTTTCTTAACGAACAATCGTTTCCACTTTGGAATGATGTTCACCTCAACCTTGACCATTTGGGAGTTCACGTCGAGTGGGGTAGATGGAGCTGACGGCAACTCACAAAGAACCAAAACAAAAGTGACATTTGAGCATTCGAATTTCACAATTGGTTTCGAAAACCCCGTCGTTGATAATTTCCACTCGATAAACTCGACTCACATCGCCATGGCCTTATTTAATTTCCTCAAAATCGACTCAGAAGTTTATGTGATAAAAGTGTCGATCGAGGAAAATGAAGAGGCGACGGAAAAATGCTCCAAAGTGACTTGCTGGTTCAGTGACCTGAAATCGATGTGGGTTGAATCGTTTGCACACACCGACGACGCTGTGGCCCGAGGAAAAACTGAGAACCCTTTGATTGAATCCAACGAACTCGACGAAACCATCCTCCAGACAATCATCACCCTTCCATCGCGAGCGGCAACTGGCCATCGAAACACCAGCCCGGATTGTGTCCTCGAGAAGACCGGGGATGGATTTCTGCTAAAATTCAAATACTATTTGTGCGACGGACTGCCGTTCAAATTCTTTTGGCGCTTGAAAAAATTCACCGACGACACATTCTACGAGCAAATCACCAAAATGACAATGTTTCAAATGCTTCAATTGCAAAAACAGAACAAAGAACTGATTGACATTATTGGCCGCAAAGATCAAGAGATTCAACAGTATAAACTGGATGGCGCCCCACCGTTGTCGCGGAAGCAGTTGATTACAGAGCCTTTCAATGCGGAGGAGCACCGTTTGAACCTGCAAGTGTTCAATGGTGAGTCCGAAGCTTCCTGCGATTTCTTCAGGGAAATCTACAGCGAGGTTTCTTCGAAGTTACCGATCGTCATGAAAAATCCCGAGATTGAGGTTGAGATTGACAGCGTTGCCGCAAACGTCACTCCATCAAAACCGGCAAGCGTGAAAAAGTACAGAGTTCCAAAGGTTTTGAAACATTCCGCCCCGCCAAGTCGACTTGTCTATCACGAGGAGAACGCCCCTTCTGGTGAATCAGACGAAGAAATATCTCGAACCACATCGGCGGTCATTCCTGCTGTCCCACGCGATCGCAGCAAACGTTCAAAAAATGTCAAACTTAGTAAAATCTTTTAGTTCAATTTTGTTGATTAAACCCATAATCAAGCTGTCATTGAATACACAGAACATGCCCTCGATGCCCATTGTTACTTATTTCCACTGAGTTTTCTTTTGAGGCAGTCACAAATGAGAAACCAGCAATTTGTGCCAATCACGTTTATTTTACACAGTTAATCAACAATAATCGACAATGGTAACTGAACTGCTCGACACCTCAGCATTTAATGAAGACGCGAGGGTGTCCGATGGTACGATAATGGAGATTGAGTTCGGTGGATCAAAATAGCCAAAGCAAATCTAAATCCAATCAATTTCTTCTTTTGAATATCAAGTCAATATCTTCTTTTGTTTATTTTCTGAGTTAAATAATTAAATTAATTAATTAATGGTTTTCCTATTTTGTTTGTTTGTTTAGTTGTAATATAACGGTTTTCCAATTGAATACATGATCATCGGATAGCGATTATGATCGGTGGAAATGGTGGTAGCATTAGCGTTGTCCGTTTACTTGCTGGCTTCCTTGAGGTAAGCGATCAAGTCAGCGCGCTCGCCTGGCTTCTTGATTCCAGCGAAGACCATCTTGGTTCCAGGAATATATTTCTTTGGGTTTTCCAAGTATTCGAACAGGGTGTCCTCGTTCCATGTGATACCTGTGGGCAACAAAGCGAAATATTTGGATCAGCTGAGAGTTGAGCAATTGAAAGCTTCAAAACGCTTACCCTTGGACTTGTTGGCTTCTGTGTAGTTGTAGCCTGCACCTTGACCAGTCTTACGGCCGATCAAACCGTTCAAATTTGGGCCGACCTTGTGCTTGCCTCCCTTCTCGACGGTGTGGCATTGGGCACAACGTTGAACGAACGCCTTCTTTCCCTTTTCAACATCACCAGCTGGAACACCCATTGTTGTTATGTAAATTTACACGGCTCTGCAAATATCCAAAAGAAAAATCAAATTAACATCAATCCACAACTCAAGGCTCAACGCGAGAGTCAAAACAGTTGTGAGAGAACGGTCGAAGCAGGCAGCGCTGTGCGTCGTCAAAACAACAAACTAAAGTTGGCAGAGAGCGAGCGAATAAACTTCTGAGAGAAATGTAATGACGTCATCATCGCAATTCATTGGCGGCGCATGCGCCTTATCGAAGTGGGTCGGTAGGTGAAAACCGACTTTGAGATGCGAAATTTGACATAAATTTGGCAAATCAATTCAAATCGAATTTCATCTTCGCGAAATTAATTTTGCGAAAGTGGTCAATCGATTAGCGTTGCTCGACTTCGATTCGAGCGAAAAGTTCTAGAACAATAAACACAATCAAATAGTGTCATTGACTCAATGCCAACACCTTCAAAGTTTCATATCATTGCAATTACATAACGGCGGTCATTGTTTGCGAATGAGATGCGCCAAATGAATCCGATAGCATTCTCGACTCGAAACCGTTGACTTTGTCCGAAACGATAATGCCCTTCCGTGTTCTAACTACTCAATTCGCAGTCATGCATTTGACCCACGTCCCAATGGAGCACGTGTTAACCAGACTCAATGTCAAGTGACTTTTTGTTGGAAACGACTGTTGTCGTCAATGGGAAGGCTTATTGCATCACGCCAGTGTCAGCATTTCGTCATATAATCGCAATCACACTTTTCCTAATCGAACAATGAACGAAAGATAATTTTACGCTGGCGGTCATTTCCATCGCGACAGACAGAAAAAAAAATTAAATTCGGACCCAGTCTATGTATACGTGAACTGAACGTGAATCATTATATAACTCGTTTTTTTTTCGCGAAAAACCCGCCAACGACAACGTGGACTGCACTTTGATTTGCACAATTTCGTGGCACAAAATGAATAGGTTTTTGCATTCTCGCGACCGTATGCAATTGCCTTTAATTCAGAAATTTGCCAAATTGGCAGTAAATTTGGAGGAAAATGAAAAATAATTTGCCTCGATACTTACACTTTTACTCACACTTGTAGTCAAAAGCGAACTGCAAGATCACTAGATTTTGTTTCGCGATGAAATACCCGTTGAGCTTCGACAAGCCAAGCCGATGACAAACGATGCGAGCGCATGACGTCTCTCAGTCATGCGGACAGTGTTGGCAGAGTTGCCTTTGAAGAAAATTCGAGCATTCGCTTTCGACGCTCAATTATTTTGGTTGTGTTAAACTGGAATTTCGATTTATTTATTTTTCTTTCGATCTTTCTGCTGGGAAATACGCAATTTTCGAGTCAATAATCTTTAAAATTTTCTGAAGGCAGCGTGGGAATCAATCGGCCGATGGCAACACTGAATTTCATGTGGCGCCATCACTTGAGCTGGCCTGTAACTGGCTGAGCTTCCGAAGCTTTCGAAGAACGCCGAAAGCATATTTCAATTGGAGTACAACCCATTCAGCGATCGACACAAGCCTGCTCAGAATTGATCCTCGCAGACCGAATTATGCATGGTTGCGTACACCGCTACTCAACCGCTGGGATTGTTCGACCCATCGATGGCAAATAGGCGGTCCTGTTGCTGCAAGCTCAGTGATCGATCTCAATCTCACCCGGCAACAAAACTAAAACCAAATATAATGGTAGGCAACCGAGCAAATACGCAATACCAAATGCACCCATTGTTGCAAAACGACAATATCAGCGAGTATTCACAGAACATCCGCTGGGGTCGATAAGGAACGAGCATCTGGCAAAAATTCCATGAAATTATCTCAGTCATTGTTCTGCGTTGCTCAGCCTACTTTCAATTCGGTAATTAGTTGAACGTCGCATCGTCAACACTTTAGAAGTTCTCGTTTCGTGTCGCATCTCCGCAAAGTATGTCGTACCACTCACTGATCGATTCCGCCAAGGAGGGCGCCGCCGATGGTCGGACGTCTTTCAACAAGAATCTGTTCGTCTTGCACCGTCGATTGCAAAGTTCCATCGCTGGAAACAATCGCAGCAAATCGTTTACAGTGAAAAATGGATTGGATCCTCCCGGAAATCCATTCGCGAAGTGCTCGAGTCTGCCGACCAGCCCGACCAAAGTGAAATCAATGATGAAGTTTTCATTCTCATTCAACAAACGGCCGCACGGTGACAGTTGCGAGAAATTACAAGATTATTTCTTCCCTCGCGACGAGATTCACCTGAGACGGTAAGTCAATTTTGGATTCCACCCCCAAAATACCGATGAAGTTTCAAATGGACGACAAAAGCCATTGACAGAATCCGTTTGAATGGCACTTGCGACGTTGTCCCTTGGATGCCAATTAAGCTTTTTATCGACGCAGCATTCGTATTTCGTGTGGCTACAATAACCCTAAACGATAGCGCGTCAGCTGTTAAATTATGAGAAGTCAGGACGATAATCATGAAACCCGACAAGGGTAAATCGGTTCCATGGCGCGTGAACCGCACCGAGCGGCGGCATCTCAGCGGAGAATTGACCATTTCTTTTAATGAGACCACCTCCAAACGTACTCGAGCTTGGGCGAACGGTAACTGCATGCACTCGTTCGACTCTGTCAAACCTTGTACTCGCATTGCATTAATCGCTTTGAGGTGGGAATTTCAAACTAAAAATGAGTGCAACAAAGCGGATGTGCTCGTTGAAGTTGCTGTGACGCAATCGACCGTCGAAATGAGACGCTTTGCATCGAATCAACGGTCATTGTCTGATTGGTCTTGAATGGCAAGTCCGTGTGGGTGCCGTCAAATTTGTCATGTTTTTGTGACACAAACAATAACAGCGTGTCGTTATTCAAATGTCGCAAGGCAAAGTGTCACGTGGCTCGGCCGAGCCGACCGTCTCTCATCTCGTCGTCATTTTGTTTGGGCCATAAATTTGTCGTAACGACAGTCCCTTCAGAAACTTTCTCACACCTCCACACCGATGCCTCGGCAGTGGCCCCCATTACCAGCTCGAAACTTCGCTGACAAATTTGCGAGGAAAAGAAATTCAATGATCGCTCTCGTCACTCGCGCCTTCGAATCGCGAGCGTATCAATTAGATCGTTTTTGTTTTGACTTTTAACCCTTATCAGACGTTTGTGTCAATTTGACACAATTCGGAAATTGAGATTTGAATTGAGCGGACGCTGCTTGCTCAAATTGAAAATACTCGCGGCTCTATAGCTTATTTTCGATAAATTTTCATTTTTTCATGCCGTTGTTGTGGGAGCGCCCCCCCAGTTCTGCCAACAAAAAAACTAACGAATTAGACGTTGTGTGTCATTTTGACACAACGCAATTTTCACAAGCCATTCGAAGTTCTGAATCGTCAATGTTTGATCTTTTCCTAATACAAATAAGTTGAAAGTTATTTTACTAAATGTCATACGTAATTTTGGTCGAAAAAGATCAGAAATTAGAAGTGAAAAATGTCTGAGCAAGAGAGTGATCGCGAATCTGAGCTCGAAGAAAGTAGTGATGCTTTTGCAAATGACGATGACGGAGAATTCGTGCCTTCGGGCACTGGATCAGAATCAGCCGAATATTCTAGTGATGACACTCAAATGGACTTTGTTGAACAAAATACAAGAGAGAATATTGCTTCTGATTCGAGCGCACTGTTATTGTCCAAGGACAAGAGCATACAATATTCGTTGGTTCCACCTGATTTCTCTCAACGACCAACTGTTTCTTCTTTTTTTCGTGCTACTGGAGGTAAAATTGATATAAAAGGAACGAATAACTGTATTACTTCATATTTTTGGTTCATTTTAGGTCCTTCTGCATTTGCCAGCGCTCACTGTATCGACACGTTATCTGCATTTCTCCTTTTCATTGAACCTGTTGAAAAGATCATTGTCGATATGACGAATCTATGCGGAGTTCGTAGATTCAACGAAAATTGGATTAGTGTTGACATCACTAGCATGCGAGCGTACTATGGCTTGTTATTGCTTGCTGGAGTTTATCGCTCACACGGCGAATGTATTCACGAATTGTGGAACGATCTAACTGGGAGACCGATCTTCAGAGCAACAATGTCTCTTGAGCATTTCAAATTGATAAACTCTTGCCTGCGCTTTGATGACAGAAAAGAAAGACTCGAATTGTGTCCTCGAGATAAATTAGCTCCAATCAGAGCAGTTTTCGATAAATGGGTTCATCGCGTGAAATCTCTGTATATTCCTGGTAAATACATC
>JANSTV010049927.1:0-14322 GCA_027564135.1 Lestremia cinerea
AAACGAAAAAAATTGATTTATTCCGATCGATTACGGCTGATATGTCTGAAACGTAGCCGCGTGCATTTCGAAATGGTGTATCATGTGTCGGGCCGTAATGTGAATAAAACCGTTTTTCTTGCGCATTGTTGTCGCGACCGGCATTGTGTAATGTGTCGCTCGAACGAAGGTAAAAGCGCACGCACCATCGATGCCATCAACTTTGATGCACGCGCGGTCAATCGTGATGACATTCCAAGCCAGTCGGCCGACTGACCGATAGCCTGAATGCATTTTTGGCGTTTTTTTTCTTCTTCTGGTCGCGGACATCGGACTGTCAGTCGTGTCAATGACGAAATTCCGTTTGATGACATGTCGCTTTGACAGCAATTATGTCAAGAATTCGTACCGACCAACCCGCTCTCCGAGGGCAGATGGAAATGCCAGTTATCCGCTTTCCGGCCGTTTCGTTCCATTGATTGAAATGTTTCATGACCTCGCCTCGGACGGTCACCATTGGCAACATCCATGTGATGGCTCCGGCCACGACCATAGCTCCGGCCATAATTCAAATCTGTCAGACGCGAGACCATAAACAATGGAATGCACCGTGTCCGATGCAAACTGTCAGTAAATTTATGTCTTCATTATCACATCGGCAATGTCAAGCCGAGAATTTACGATTCCGAGCCGTTTGCAAACCCTCTTGAATGTCATTTTTATTCTTTTGTTTCTTTCATTTTCTTCATTGCTTTCTTCCATATAAATGTAAATTTAAATTTTTTTTTTTAAATTTAATTGTTTGCGATTTTCACCCGTTTTTTTCGTTATTTAATTTTCTTATTTTTTTTGTGATGTTCACATTGTTGCTTTTGTGTCACGGCTGGTCCCATTGCAATGTTCATCAACCGATGAATCTGAAAATCATCCGAGTGTGAGCACTGGCTGAGCATTTTGGCTGCGGTTCTGATTGGATGAGCAATTGTTGTTTGAAAGTGCTAGAGCGATGCTTGTGGAAAAATTGGACGCTAGACAACGCTGTGGATGTGTTGGATGTGGCCGGCCAGCAATGTCACTGTTGACGACGACGACGACAAGTCAACGTTGTGTTTGTATTGTGTTGAATGCGATGGGTACGTGAGCTAGCAGCCCATTGAACACGCCTATGTTCGCTTCCCGCTTATATACATGAGCACCGGTGGCTCTGTTGTGACTGCGTCGCTGTATATAACGCGATGCGAATGAAATACGCCCAAAATTGGCCGAACAGTCGGTTGAAGCGCAATGGCTTCTGGGTCTTGGGCCACGTTGAATTTGGCGGATCTTTGTGGTCATCGTGAGAACGATTCGGTGGTCGGTAAAAGTTTAGAGGAGGCGGGGAGGGGGCTGGATCCCGTGACAGCTGAAGTATCGATTTCCCAGCCCCAACATATCGACGATTGCCTATATCTCGCTTTTCTTTTGAATCGACTTCCTTTGGATAATCACACGTTTCGCTTTGGTGCTGGCCGCTCAACAAATTCTAAGTAGGAAATTCCTGTTTCTGGTTGATTGGAGGCGAATCGAACAACTTGCCCAGAAAGCGATGGAGTATTTGAAATGCCCTCCCGCTTGCTCGAGCCCCTTGCAGACACCTCATTAGATTCAAATGTTTACGGAAGTGATTCCACTCACAACCCAAACCATCAACATCTTCGCCCATTCACATTCGAATCCGCTTGCGTAAACAAAACAGCTATTCGAATCTGAATTCTCGTCAAGACGAAAGGCAAAGAACGAAAAAAAAACAAGAAAGAAATAACGAATCGACACAAAAAATCCATTCGTCATCGTCAACGGTTGTGTCGTTGTGAGCAAAACCTTGAAACTGAAAACTAGCAATTTTCCCGTCAAATCGTTTGACGTTTTCGAGTTCAAGACTGCTGTGAATGCGACCCATTCAGACGATTTAACGAAACCGCAAAATGTGCCGAGGCAAATGTGGGTAATTTTGTACGCAATTCGAATGGATGATGACGACGATACCGTGATAAAAGCTGATGGTTGTTTTTGCCTTTTTTTTCTCGCTCTCTCGTTGATCCGCAGGTAAGGAGGTTTCCAGGTCGATTTTTTTTAGAAGAGAACACCAAAAATAAAGGGGATGCCATACATCGCATAGGCACGAGTCGGTTGGTGCCCAGGCCCGCTCGGATCGGTGCACGGAAGCGAGCCACCAGCCTATCAACGAACAAACGGCATTATTTTGATGGCGACCGCGCTGATAAAGGCCCCGCAATCGAATTGGGTCGGTTTGCTTGTTGTTTACATTGTTCGACGGTTACATCGCCAGCACACCGCTGCATTCCAAATGGGCCTTGTTTGCTGTAATTGGCTCTAATGGCGCAGTCATTGTACTTATTGTTGTTTATGTTACTTGAAAAGCCACGACAATTGCTTGCGATGCCATTGGTGGTGGCGGCCGCGGTGGAAAAGAAAACTACATTGCTTGCAGTGGCATCAATATTGACTTTATTCTGAACGAGAGGCTCAGTAGCTATCAGTTTTCACTTGTTTGTTTTATTTGAGTCGAGCAATCGCTTTGTCCATTCGGTGATTTGCACTCTTGCTTTGGTCAATTGTCTCGGGTCCGCTTCTACTATCGACCCTAAATCCGAGCAATGGGAAGTCCCTGGAAAGAATTCGTAAGTGAAGCTGGATTGAAAGTTGAGCGTGCGATATGGATCGCACCTTGAATGACTACGGTCGGTGATGACTCGTTGATATCCTCTTGAATGCCCATCACACGCCAAGGATCCATCTGTCCATGAGTGGAGAAGACATTTGATGCTTGGGAATCCCAGCCCCCATAAAACGTGTTTTTCCGATCGATTTGCTCGGTGATTACTTGTCTGGTGAACCTGTGAATGACGATAGGAGTTGAGAGAGTCCTGGAAGTAGCCTTAAGATTCTCACGATTCTCCAAAGACTTTCCCGCAGAGCCAAACGAAATGCTCAACGGGGACATTCGAGCCGAATGGCTGGTATTTCGATGAGTCCGTTTGATACCATCCGAATTCTGAGCATGTTTGATAGAACCACTGTCTGCTATCGCCATCACTCCAGTCAATGTTTCTCAAGTAATCGATAAGTTCCGGTAAGGAAGACTCCCAACACTTCTGACCTTCCGAGGCGTATTGTTTGAACATGATTTCAGCGAAATTAGCCAAACGGCCTTCGGCATCCAGCGTTTTATTTGCAGGTGCGAACCTTTCGCAAGTCATTTCAATCATATTATAGCTGAAAGAGGGGATGGGTCAGATGAAGCGCTTGCTTGGTGAATCAGTCTTCTCACCGATTGTACTGCACTGTGGATGCGAAAGGGTCGGATAATCCCTCGATAAAGTTCGAAATGTTGTTCTTGTCCTTTAAGTCGAAGTCGTCGCAGAGGTGAAAGACTTGCTTGATGCGATCGAACTCTTTGGCCACCACCATTTGATGGAGTCTACCGAAGATAGTTTCCAAATTGTCGTAGCATTCATCTCCGCCGATTGCTCGCAGGGCGGCACCAACCACTTCCATGTACTCGGGGAAATCCAGCTGGCCGAGCAAGGGTCCGCTGGAGGACCACGCACCCAGTGCCACGTGGGGGTACTTCTGACGGAACCACGTGACCATCGTTCCGGCATACGAGCAGCCAGACAGAATGACTTGGGAAGCATTAAAGCGCGGCTCTTTTTTCAATTCCATTATGAAATGCGCCAAATCGGCCAGCGCCTGGTCTATCGTTAAACGCACAGATGCTGGTTCGGTCTTACTCAGTTGGACGGGTCTGCCCATAATAGCGATGCTCCGTTGCAACGATGTAGCCGTTGAGCTCCTGCGCCACATCCACCATGTGGCCACCCAGTACGTCGGTTTTATGGATGCTCCATTCACCGCCGACCGAAATGAAAATCGGACCGCCAGCTTTGAAGTATTCGTCGTTTTTGTAAAATCTCTGGGGGAGAGAAATGTGGTTGGCGGGGAATCTTGATTGAAGACACGACCGGTTGTTCGGGACGAATGGCTCACCATGCGAAACGTGCTATTATTTTGTGGGTCGAAATTGTCTATGCGCTGCATCATCCAATCTTCAACGGCCGCTTTGTAGTTTATCTTTCGTCGCCCCATCTCGATCGGGGGCTTGCGGTTCAACCGATGGGCTTTTGTAAAACTCACGGCTTCTGCGTCGCAGCAAAACATCACCAAAACGCCGAGAAACGTCAAAATAACACCGCAATTCATTTTATAAACCGTTACTCGTCAAAGTACAACTCAAACTGTACCATTTCATCGATTGATTCGCAATTTGAAGGAGTTTCAAAATGTGCGATAAAACGTTATCAGTCGTTCTCGGAAATCATAAATTCCACACATGTCTCCGCGTATCTCGTGGTGGTTTGAAAATTATTGAAGTATTTTCATTGAATCGTCCGAAAATAGTTCGGCCGTATTTGGTTTTATTCATCGCAATCGATTTTTACAAAGCAATCCACTTTTTAACTAAGCCGGTGATCTTCTCTCTTGCCTGGAGCATAGCTCTGGAGTCGGATTTTTCGTTCTTCGCGGCCAAATCGTTGCAGTGAGAGGCGCCCGGGATGACCACAGTCGGGGATTCCGCATTGATGTCTTCCTGGATGCCCATAACACGCCAGGGATCCACTAGCCCGTGTGTGGAGAACACGTTAGTCACATCTGGATTCCAGGCTCCGTAGAGAGTATTCTTGCGGTCAATCTCTTCCGAGATGGCTCTGGTGTCGAAGCTGAAAGGAAATTCAAAATAAAGCCTCGTCGAGTTTTGGGCAGCTCGAAAACACCTACGATCTGCCGTAAACCTCCTGGCAAAGACGAATGAACAGGTCGATTGGAAAGCTCGTTCCGAAGGGTTGGTACTTTGACGTTGACGTTTGATACCAACCAAACTCCGAGCAAGTCTGGTAAATCCATTGGCGCATGGCTGGCTGAGGGAGCTGGCGGCTCCATTCGATCTTCTGAAGCTCTCGAACGGTGTCCCGGAAGTTAACTTCTAGACATTTGGCCCCTTCAGGCAGCATATTACTTATCATGAGCTCGGCGAAAGGTTTCAATCGTTGTTCGTGGTCAGCGAACAAGGTCCCATTGAGAAAATGCTGGCAAACATTGTCTATCGCGCCATTTCTGTGGGTTTGCACCACCCCCGCCAACACATCGGAGAATTCCGAGTTCAAATTCCAAACGTTCCATTTGTCCGTTGCGTCAAAGTTGTCGCAGAGCTTGAAGATTTTCTTCAGACGATTGAATTCCCTTTTCACGATCAATTCCTCAACGGCTTTGAAGGCGTACTCCAGGTACTCATAGCATTCAGCACCGCCGATACTGCGGAAAGCTGCTCCGGCCACTTCCTTGTACTCGAAGAAATCAAGTTGTGCCAATAGTGGGGCACTGGATGCCCAACCCCCCACGGCTAGATGCGGGTATTTCTGACGGAACCACGTGACCATTGTGGCTGAGTAAGAGCCACCGACCACAATGACTGGTGAAGCGGTGAAACGTGGATTTTTCTTGAATTCAGCGATGAAATAAGCCAAATCGGCGAGTCCTTGATCTATCGAAAGGTACTTCAAGTTTTCCGTGGACAAGTTCCTGTTGTGGGTAGCCGTTGGTTAGCCTTGGTTCATTGACAGGTCGAGGTTAACTTACTCAGTCGGCTGAGTCTTGCCATAATAACGATGCTCGGTGTAGATGAGATACCCATTCATCTCCTTGGCCATGTCGTGCATGTGGCTGTTCTCCAGAGTGTTGGCCGTGATGGTCCATTCCCCACCGATCATGATGAAAATCGGCCCGTTTTCTTTGAAATACTCGCCGTTTTTGTAAAACCTCTGTGAGAGACATGGCAAATTATTGGAATCGTTGTCCAAATCACTTTGAAGCTTACCATTCGAAAAGTTCGATTATTTTGCGCATCAAAATTGTCCAAGCGCTGTTCGATCCAGTCTTCCTCGACCACAGAGACTCGTGTGTTAACACGATCCATGAGAGGCTCGCGGAAAATCATCGATTGCTTCTTGTTGAATCCCAGAATTGCCTCGACATTCCAGCACATCAATGCCAGGAAGGCGATGACCACCATCATCCGAACAAATCCCATTTTCCTTGCGTTCTAATTCAGAGCGAGTGATAGACTAATCCGTTAGATGTTTTCTATCGACCCTCAAGGAGAGCTATCTAACTCGATAAGATTTGAATGTCTTATCGCGGGAATGAATGGCGCTGTTTGATGACCGATGAGGGGCATTGTGGTTGATAGGCAAATGTAGGTGTTGAAGCAAGCTTTTCTAGGTTGAACTGTGGAGCTGATTGTTGATGCCATGGTGTGGAGTGTCTGAGAGATGCCTTCCCTGACCTATCGCTTATCTTGTTGATTTCAAGATAACATTTCCAACGAACATTGCTCTGAAAATCAAAGATGCGGAGCTACTCAATCCGCAACTGGCGATCCACTTCAATAGGCCATTTATCATTTGCGCTGTTTGTCTAATCAACATCGGATAGAGTGCTCGATCTAGCTTATCATAACACGCGGAATGCGAACAAATCACTTCAAACACAGATTGCAGCAATTGGCAAACATAAATCTATTGGCAAGTCATTCGCCTTACCAAGGCTGATCGCAAATGAAAAACTCAAAAGTCAATTTCAAAACGAAAGTGATTCTTTTTTCAAAAAATATTCCAGTCTCTTCACAATCCAATCCACTTTTTCACCAACTCGGCAATGGTGTCCTTTGCTCTTAGCATTGTTCTCGAATCGGTTTTCTCGTTTTTAGAGGCCAAATCATTGCAATGCGTTGCGCCCGGAATGACGACAGTCGGTGAATGGTCGTTGATGTCCTCCTGGATGCCCATAGCACGCCACGGATCATTCAACCCATGCGTGGAGAAAACATTCCTCACTTGCGGGTTCCAGGCCCCATAAAGGGTGTTCTTGCGATCGATGAGCTCTAGGATTCGCTCCTTGGTGAATCTGTAATTGAGGCGCCATGAGATTGTGTATTTAGAGATTTACTGAAAGGTTTACAATGGGCTGTAGGCCTCCTGGCACATTCGAATGTAGTATTCGACGGGGAATGCAGAGAACGGCTGGTACTTGGATACCGTTGTTTGATACCATCCGAATTCAGAGCAGGTCTGGTACATCCATTGTCGGCCTCCCGCATCCGCTTCATTGTCCTCCCAGCCTTCTTTACTCAAGTCATTGACCATATCATTGAAAGAAAGAAAGGAAAATATTCGTCATGAAATCAGCCAAATTCGAAAGCTGCGCCTCGCGATTATCCATCGTGTATCCCTTTCTGATCGCCTCATTGGAAGTGTTATTCATGAGTTTTTCACAATTTTCCTTGATTTTTCCTGGCCGACCTTGCGCGGCACCCGAAATAATGCTAGAGAAGTATGACAGCAGAGTCCACAAGTCGTATTTATTATTGGCATCGAAGTTATCGCAGAGCTTGAAGATTTTCTTCAGGCGATTGAAGTCCTTGGATGCGATCATTTGGTCGATTGTTTTGAAGGATGCCTCCAAGTAGTCATAGCATTTCTCACCGCCCAGACTTCGGTATCCAGCTCCAGCCACTTCCTTGTACTCGAAGAAGTCCAGCTTTCCCAACAGAGGAGCACTTGACGCCCAGCCACCAACAGCCAAGTGAGGATATTTCTGACGGACCCACGTGACCATCGTACCCGCGTAGGAGCCCCCAACAACAATGACTTTGGATGAATAGAAACGAGGCTGATTCTTGAATTCGACGATGAAATGCGCCAAATCGGCCAGTCCTTGATCGATCGAAAGATATTTCAAATTTTCCGTGGAGATGTTTCTGAAAGGCGATACTCGTGAGATGTGGCTCAAGGTGCTGGCATTGATAAACTCACTGCGTGGGCCAGGTTTTCCCATAATATCGATGCTCGGTGTAGATGAGATAGCCGTTGTGCTCTTTTGCCATGTCGTGCATGTGGCTGTTTTGCAGAGATCCCGGAGAGATCGTCCATTCACCGCCAATTAGTATGAAAATGGGGCCTCCTGCTTTGAAATATTCTGAATTTCTGAGGAATCTCTGCGAAAGTTCGATGAAAATTATTAAGTCGTCGAAAGTGCTCGATAGCACTCCTCAACAAACCATTTGAAATGTCTGGTTGTTCTGTGGATCGAAATTATCCAATCGCTGCTCGATCCACTCCTCCTCAACCATTGAGTCTCTCGTTTGAGCCCGTCCGACTGGAGGCTCTCGATGAACCATTGAATGAATCTTGTTGAAAATTCCAGCTGATTCCGCACTCTGGCCAATGAAGACCAAGAAGCAAATGGCAACCAAGACCCGGCTCGGTCTCATTTTATTTATTTCTCCAACGTTCCGTTCAGACTCAGTGCGCAATTCGAACTGAGCTCAATTAATGTTCTCATCCAAAACTTTCAGAGAATTATCGAATTTCGATAAGACTCGATTGTTTTATCAGCCACGATTAGCCAAACGCGTGATTAGCGCTGCGTTCAAATCGAATTCACACTCAGATTTTTCCGAATGACGGAAGTACTCGTATCCCAATGTATTATACCCAATTCACGTAATCGCCTCTCAATCCGCCGAATCGCTCATAAAATCGGTAATAAATTCAGCACAAGGCCCGTTGCTGATACAAGCACCCATTCACGCGAAATTCATTTATCGCATTTCATTCGACATCGTTCGTCAACTTGGCCCAATCCACCGAAAATCTTCAGACAGAAGCCACATTCGAAATGTTCCAATTTGAATATCAGCCACTGTCGACACAAACCGGCCCGTCGAGCATTCCACTAAGCTTGTTGCGATTGTAAAACAATCCAAATAAAATGTTTGTATTTTTCTTGCATTTCGCCTTGCTTTTTTCGATCGTCGTCGCCGTCGATCGCTGTTGACCCGCTGCGCGACTTGCTCAAATCATCGACGGTCAAACGAAGACGAAACGAAAACGAACCAAACATTCAATTCGCAGCGAAATTCAAATCGAAATGAAGAAGTTGAAACAAAATGTATATTTATTGAATACAAGCCACTGGAATTTCTCGTTCGTCGCCGTCTCATGTTCATCGTCTGGAGGATCTTCGTCGTTAATTTGAGATATTTATAATCGCATTGATTTGATATTCGCACAAATCGACCGTAAATATGTCAGTCGATGACAAGTACATTCGAAACACCGGCTCCAATATCTCAGTGGCTGACTCGATGCGAATTCAGGAATTTCCGAATGATTTCGGCTTCAAGAGGTGCTGCGGAATCCGTGGCCATCATTAGACGTTTCGAAGGGAAGTCTACTGAGCTGGAGGGTACAAAGGAGTTCTAGAAGCCTCTGGAATCTCAATATCGTTGGATGCAGCCCCTCAAACATCAATAAACTCGAAGCAATGGTCGCTGCAGAGAATTCTACCGAAATCCCAAAAGAGAAAAAAAATTATTTCGTCGATCCCACAGCCGACCGCTATGGTGTTACACAAGCCATAAATTTCACCATGAAAATTAACAACCAATTCAAACAAAAAATTAAAGGAGAACAACAAGCAATAGCAAGGAAAAAATTGTGTCATGTTTTCGGCCGTCGTCGTTTCAGGCATTCTCGTCGATGCTCGATGCTAATAAATTTCGCGGTCACTCATAATTTTCGACCGGATTACAGCGGGACCGGCTCGATGACTCTCTCGACTGGCCGATACACTCGTTCGCCTAAATATTTAATTAATAAATACATCGAAAGTGGTATTTTATTGCGAGCCATGTACTTGTAGCGAATGAAGGGCGCCTCAACTAAATCACACAGAAACCAGCGGGACTGCAAATTTCAACAACCAAATGGAATTTTCTTTGTGCCTGCGTTGACGTTGTCGTCGTCGCGTTGTGATGGCTGGTTTTGCGTTTTGGCGCTCGCCGTTGAATTCCTGTTGCGGTCGCGCTGAACTTCTGGATCGGCTCAAGATGATTCTCGATGAGATTGAGGATGGACTAAGTTATGACCCGACTGGCTTGCTTCAGAGACCAAATATGGCATTTATGCAACAATTTGAAATACCGGAAAAGTATTCTCGGTGATTTCATGCGAAAAGCGAATAACTTCGCTTTGAGCTGATGAACCGTGGTCGAATGGAGGAGGTGTCGCAACAGCGAAAGAGAACTACGATGGAGTGGAACAATTCAACGGGGTGTCCTCCTAGACACGGAGACACTCGATTCGAATATCCCCTCCAGCTGATTTTCAGTTCACCAATTGACATCTCAATGCAACTTCATTCGACAATTACGCTGCGAAGGAATCCTCTTGAAATCATCGCAAATGATCGCTCCAAATCGCAAACTGACTGCCATCCATCATCTCGACATCAGCCCATTTCGCAGACGTTCATCAAAAGCAATCATCAAAAATGCACCGAGAGCTGTTTTCACGTTAATTGTCTCCATTTTGTATCGTCGTTGCTTCGGTACGAGGCCAACCTGGAAACGACCATCGCCAATCAATCGTTCAAGAAGCAAAAATCGAAAACGTCAATTTTCGATTTGATCTGCTCTGCTGTTGTTGTTGTTGTTGCTGACGTGGCTTCTTGTTCAATTTTTTCTCTCTTTTTTCGATGCTTTCATAATTCTTGGTCGACCATTCGACCATCAGCTCTGCGCCTTTCTCGTTGCCTCGTCGCATTCTGGTTCCCGGCCGATTAAAACAATAATCATTTCCAAACGGTTTGCGTGCATTTGATTGGATCCAACATTGTTGTTTTTTTCCTCCAGTTCGAATGCTTAAACATATAATTTTTTTGTTTTTGTTTTTGTTATCGTTTTTTTTCATTCGAAATTACATTTAGCTGTTTTTTCCATATTTTTGGTGAGTGAACGCCGGAGTTTGGGCTGATTGTCGATGATGATTCGATCGATGTCTGGCCGCGACGCATCGATTTGCTACATCCGAACCGATGATGAACGAATTTAATGATGAACCCGTCTTCGTCATCGTCCCACCTTTCTGGCGAACAGTCGAAACGACAATGTTGAAGTGGTTTTTCCTTTTATTCTTCTTGTCCACCGATTGGCTGCTCATGGAAGCGGTAATTGCATCGCTGGCAGGCATCATTCTTGCTGTTTCGGATCATTGCTGCGGTTCCAATTAATTGTCTAATGCTGGAGGTAAATCTACGTAATTTGATTTCGTAAACGATTTCTTCGGAGAACCTTCCATTTCATCCGATCAACACGATCAATTTTTTGGGCCGTTTTTGGTTCAGAGACAACATCCTGAAGAGGTTGCAGCCGTTGAAACCCGCTCTCAACGACTCTCAATCGCTCTTCGTTCATTTCATGGTGAAAAACAGTATTCCGCTGCAGTTCGACGCACAGACAATGCGCCAGAACGAGAGTGAGTCATACATACTGTCGCTCTGTTCGCTCTTTCACAGCTAATCGTCATACACTCGTCGGGAGGCGTGGCCACTACGAATTTCCACAGAACCAACTCGACTCTTTCTAAACGTCGATCACAAGCTCGGAGCCGAATATTAGGGCCATTGTCATCGACATTTTCGGTTTTTAATTTTTTTAATTTTTTTTATTTATTTTTTTCAAAATCGAATTGAGCCGTTTAGAGCAAACACATCGCTACAAAGTCCATTCAAGAAAAAAAAACAAAGAATTCTTTTCGAATTCATCAAAACCCTCGTCCGATTGTTGCTTCAAACGAACCGCGAAATCGAGAAGGAACCGTAAAAAACGGAGACCGCATCGAGCATCAGAAACAACACACTGAACGTTCGCCACAGCAATTAGTTTTCATTTCGTGGTTTCGATTTCGAAAGAAGCCGCGAACAGGGCATTAATGGGCACGGCGCCAGCCGCCACAATCGTCGAAGTCATCTTTTATTGCTTGATGAGAGGTTAATTGACCAAATAATGACCGTAGCCCGCGAATCGTTCCTCCGACACAATTGGCATAAGCAACGTTGAAAAGGTGCAGAAAATTCTTTAATTATTTTATGTACTTGCGTCGATTGTTTAATTGCCCATCGAAGCCGATGCAGAGGAAGACGACGACGGAACATTCTGGGCAAAGGCAGGAAGTCTTCAACGCCGGTGACAAATGAATTGCTCAAAGCCAATGCACGTCATTGTCATCAAGTGGCGGAGAATTTGAAACAATGTTGCCTGCAATGCCGCTGTACTTTGGAGCGGCTGGCATGAAAATCACAGGATATCCATTTTTTCTTCCAGATTCAACGCGTGCAATAAAAATTCAACGAGCGGGGCTATCGTTACCGTCGTCGACATTACACTCAAAATGCTTGGAGGAAAATTCATTTATTCCTCGCCTAGTTTGCTCTGGTTGTTGCTGTTGCTGTTCCATTTTGGCATTGTAATTCGAAACGGACGGTTTGAGTTTATTTCATTTCGTTTGCGCGAAAGGCAAACCGACAACAACACAATGATGGCGATCATTTGTGCACCATAAACTGGGTGAATTGAACGATTTACACAACAATGTCGACGATGAAATGGTGAACAAGAACCGAAAAGACTTATAATATAACGTTTGCCATACGAAATGATTTATGCCGAGATCAAAAACATAGAATTACCGATTGTAAAATTTGAATGGGCGAATGGGCGATGGGTAAACCAAGCGATGGCTGTTTGGGTTGAAGGAACTTCGACATCGGCTGAATTGTCGAAATTTCGCTTCGATCTTGTCGATACGACTCGCACTCTGACCGAATCACGGCAGATAACATGCGTAACGCAAGGAGCCGCACGCAATGCGTAGAACGCAATGATTCTTTAGTTCTTATCTCGGTTTTGCATAACTCAATGCAGTTGTTGATGCCCGGCAAGCTGGCCGGTTGGCGCAATCGATTCATCGGAAAGCTGAACGCCTGCGATGCGAATAGCCATTGGATGCAATTAGTGTAATTACACCAAGATTAATTGCGATGGGAGCATGCAGTGTGTTTGTGGCGGTTTAGACGGATGCCATTGCCATAAAGGTGTGAAAAGGGTGGATGAGACATCAGAGACGGTCTTCAATGCTGTCCTTTCGCTACCCTTGAATGACTAATCGCATCGACTCCAATTCAAACCCGATCGCCCGATTGAAATCGAATCCCGTAATTGCTGCAGGCCGAACATAATTTTTATGTTCGCTTAATTATTCATTGCACGTTGCATGGAAAATAATGAATTCATTTTCAGCTTACAGGGGCAGCCGAGTAAAAAAAAAAGAAAAAAAGAAAAGAAAAAAGAGAAAAAGAATCCAACCTCATTGCGAATGCAAATTTAAATGTTCATAATTCATTGTTCGTTGCGGCCGGTCAGCTAATACTGACTCATTGTAGCCATTTCGTCAACACTTGTGGTTTTGCCACTTTATTCACCAATCGATCAATATCATCATTTCATTTAGTCGCATTTGCGATGGTCATTTACGCTTTGCTAGCGTCAGGGAGGTTCCCGCTTCGTTGAAAGTATTGAAATTGTCGCTGTGAGGTTCTCCTCAAGCTCCATGTCTCACCTCCGAAAGCAATAGCTTTCCACCGGCAAACGCATCAATGCAATGTGGTGCAAACTCCCAAATGATCATCAGTTTTCGCGACGCCACGGCGTCTTGGTACGAAGATGCTGTACCGCCAATGGTCAATCAGTGATGCTTGCGATCTACTTCGTCTATTTTCGTAAGGCAGAGGCATTCCAGAAACGAAATTCCATCCAGGAAAAACCAATAAACTCACCTCGGCATATACAGAGATCGAAACTGATAGAGGCCTCTGAATGGTTGCATCGTGTTGGATATTAATTTTGTTGTTGTTGTGGTTTGTGAATGGGTGAATTGTTTATGCGAATGGATGGGATGAAGCAAAACCCGACCGTATCGATTTTTCTGTCCAACTAAACGGTTTTATTATTATTTATTTTAATATCTTTATTTTTCAAGTTCATGCGTTTCGGTTGGAGATTTGAATCGATTTAACATGAGAGAAAACAATCGTTTGGGAATCGATGTGGTTGATGGGAATTCGCCGGGTGCTCGGGAACTTTGAGTCTCGTGAGGAGGAAGTGAGCCCCGCTGGAGGGTGCTTGGTTCAGTTTCAAGGTCAGATCGAACTCTTCACCGCTTGGGTTTCGTGAAGATTATCACCTTATTGCCACTACGCCCGGAGAGGCCCCTTCGAGAATCCATTTCCATAAACAAATCCATCTCTTCGCTTATCGGAAACCAATTTGACGTTTATTTCATAAATTGGTTGTAATTCAATGTAATTTGTTCGAAAACATAAACA
>JANSTV010049938.1:0-13096 GCA_027564135.1 Lestremia cinerea
GTTAATAATAATAAATGTTTTCTACTAAGGTGTAACATAATAAATAAATGACGATTATAAATGAAAATAATAACGCGGACTTGTGCTTTGTGATTTTCTGTGGTGAAGAACGGATGGCTTGTTTTGAGGCGTTCTATAGTATGTCTCCGAATTAATGTGATCGAATCCAATTGCATTAACTGCTGAGGTGGAAATTCGTTGCATCAGTCTCATTCTGACCGGAATTCCAGGCAAAAATTTCTCTTTCAGAATCAATCGTCACATTAGAGAATTAATCAGAATCCTAGCACAGATCCTTTTGAAATTGGATGATGAATGATTTTGGTTCCACTCCCGGCATGAGGTATAAAAGAACGATGAACCTTCTGCTTCAAATGCAAGAACGCTTTAAGCCTCAAAGAGAAACTTAAAGCCGATTGCAAGAACGGCTTATTGGATTCTGATCAGATGACGACCGCCATGATCCCATCGAAAAATGGTCGAAAGCATCCAGTGAGTGGTCGAATGTAATATGGCCGACATCAAATTCAAAAAAGCGGGAAAACGATGTTTGACAGTTGGTTTGTTTATTGTGAATACGAGCTCGTTCCTCGCAGGAGTGTTCAGTTTACTTATTTGTTTGCTTTAAAAATGAGTACAAGAGGAAAGAGAAGACTTCCTGAATGGATGAGCACGGTAAGTACATCTCGATGATGAAACATCCCGAGCTCAAGAAATTTGAATCGCTAATCAGGGTGTAGAAAAAACCGATGAAGAGGGCTCGGTGATTTTGGACGCAAAAGTCGATGATGCAAAAGCATCGACAACGATCTTGAATGAGATCCAGAACGTTGAAGGTCTCGAGCAACCTCCGGCTAAACGTTATCGAACCCGCGGAAGCATTCACAACAATAACAATGAGAGCGAGAACGTTCTGAAAGAGATCGCAAAGAAACCCCCGGCGGAGCCACGACCGCCACCCGCATTCATCGATTACAAGGGAAAAGTTGTGTATCACACGGAATTTATGGATATCGCCATTGCTTCGGATGATTTATTGTGAGTTTGGAAAGATAATCCGATTGAAAATTCGCTGACGAGTCCAATCATTTCAGGCAGTGGGTTAAGCAACAAGCCGAGACGGTTGATGTCATTCCAATCGCATTCGACATGGAGTGGCCATTCTCGTTCCAGACGGGCTCCGGAAGAACGGCTGTTATGCAATTGTGTGCCGACATCAATGTCTGCTACGTTTTTCACATTTTCGAATTGAAACGTTTACCGGCCGCATTGTGGCAACTGTTGAATCACGATAAGGTACGATTGCATGGCGTCAATATCAAAAAGTGAGTGTGACACCGGTGGTGGCTCTGATTGAAATTGAATCCACCATTCTGAGCATGTCCATAAAATTTCAGTGATTTTCGAAAGCTGGAGCGTGATTTCCCCGCTGTAAAAGTTGAAAAAATGATTGGACAATGCGTTGAATTGTCGACCTATTGCAACGCGGTGATGAATACCGGGGGACGATGGAGCATGGAACGTCTGGTGTGGTTCATCGTAAGTGCTTATCGAAAATTGTCTTTGTGCAAAAGCCGATAGTCAAATATTGATTCTCTTTTGCAGTGCAAACTGAAAATAAATAAAGATCGCAAAGTGCGAATGAGCAAGTGGCATGAAATGCCATTAACCGACGCACAACAAATCTATGCTGCTATCGATGTTTACGTGAGTATCTTATCTTTAAGCAAGGTTAAAAGTCACTGTCGATGAGCATGATTCAAATGACGCGCGTGAAAGATTTCGAAATTATTTCGAAAACAGCTTTTGAGGTTATGTTTGCGTCAAACAAGTTGTTCGAATCGAATGTTATGTGATCGAAATATACAGTGGAATGGGTTGTTGGTCGAGAAGAAACTGAAATTTTTCTGGTGTATTTGCAGATAGCCCAAGTGATCTATGACAAGCTACGTTGTCGTGAGATTGAAAATGAGAATGAACGCAAGAGACTCATCGAAGAACACGGAGAAGAGACGTATCTTGCATTAGAGAAATTAAAGTAGAAGATTCTAAGGACGACCCCGGTACACCAACGATCGAAATGACACAACGCATCGTCCACATACTCCGCACCGGGCTACTAAATTATTCGCAAGGCTTAACTTTGCAGCAAAATATCGCTAAACAAACTGTCGAGAATGAGAAACTTTTCAAAAACGTGCTGATTTTGACGGAATTTAATCCAGTGTACACAATCGGCATTCGAACCAAAGACTACACCATTCAGGATGAAGAGAAGCTTAAGGCTTTGGGAGCAGAATTTTTCAGAACGAATCGAGGAGGATTGATTACTTTTCACGGTCCCGGACAGCTGGTGGCCTATCCGATTCTGCATTTGAAACACTTTCAGCCCAGCATGCGTTGGTATGTGTGCCATTTGGAGAAGACAATTATCGAAATGTGCGCTGATTTGGGCATCACAGCTCGCACAACTGAGGACACTGGCGTTTGGGTGGACAATCGGAAAATCTGTGCGTTGGGAATTCATGGGTCACGTTACATTACCACGCATGGTCTTGCGTTGAATTGCGAAACAAATCTTCAGTGGTTCGATCACATTGTGCCTTGCGGCATCGTTGGCAAAGGTGTCACGTCCATCACCAAAGAGTTGAATAGGCCGTTCTCAATTCAACAAGCAATTCCATTATTTTTAGAGAACTTCCAACGGAAGTTTGACTGCAAAATGGTTGAATTATCGCCAAGCGAGGCGGAATGTTATTTAGAAAAACTATGAATTATGACTTAATTTTTTGTCGATTGTGTTCAATTGCGTAGTGTAGACCATCTGTTCTATGATTGAAATTTTCAGAATTTAAGAAATTAGAGAATTAAGACATCTGTTCTATTGTTAGATTGCATTCTTTTTCCATTGTTTTTTTTTTTTGATACCAAAACATTTCCCCACTTTTATTTTTGGCGGAAAATTACTATAAAAAAATCGTTTTTTTCATGTTTTTTCAGGATTTATTTGAGAAGAAAAATAAAAGGGTTCAAAAACGACATAAATGAATTAGTGCATAAATGTTAGTAGAGTTGATGAACCAGTTCCGGGATAGACATTCGGGCGATGCTCGATGAGTCGCCTAGAATTCAATGCCAAATGGCCAGTGCTTGGATTTTTTGGCATCGGACATACCGACGCGACGTTGACCCGTATGAAAACCATCCAGAATAGCGTGCTCGTCTTGAGTCAATTGAAAGTCGAAAATGTCCAGATTCGATTTAATGCGCTCCTTACGCACAGACTTGGGCACTGTGCCCAATTCATACTTGAAAGCAAACAAATTGGACGAGAAAACAGAAAATTCAATTGAAAATCGAAAATATCAATTATGATTTGTGATGAATGATGGATGCGCGTACCAAAACCTACCCGACCTCGTACATTCCGCTGTCACAAAAGTAAACAAACAACTTACCAAATATCTCAAAACAATTTGAGCCGTTTGCTTATTGTATTTTTCAGCAATTTTCAGAGTTCTCTCATCGGTCAGAAATGCTGGCAACGCATCCGGCTTTGGATGAGCCAATGGGCTGTAGGCGATAACGGCGATGTCACGTTCCTTGCAGAATTGAGTCAACTTCTTTTGATTTAGATTCGGACAACATTCCACTTGATTGGCCACCGGCTTTATTTCGCATGTTGCCAGAATGCGATCGATTTGCTCGCTGTTGAAATTTGATATGCCGATGCTGCGGCAGAGACCGATTTTCACCAAATTTTCCATGGCTCGCCAGGTATCGACGTAATCGACATCGCTAAAATGGATCGATTGGGGTGAGGTGACAGAGTCAAGATCTTTTTCCGAAACACCTACTTGATCTTTTGAGTGCCATCCGAGTTCTTGGGCCAGACATCGTCATCGCACGAGTACACAAAGCCAATTGGAAAATGAATCAAATACAAGTCAATGTAATCCAATTCCAAGTTTTCCAACGACATTCGGCAAGCGTGTTCCACACGTTCGGGCTCATGGAAATTGCACCAAAGCTGCAAGGCAAACGCAATGAAGAATTTCTGTGACGCATCTCCTCGAGAGCAGTCGCTTACTTTGGTAACGATGAAAAGATCCTCTCGCTTGACAGTGCCGTCAGCGATTTTGTCTCGGACAGCTTCGCCCACCTCTTGCTCATTGTTGTACAAAAAGGCCGTGTCAATATGTCGATAACCAACGTCGATTGCACCTTTTATTGCCGCAATGCCCTCACCACCTTTTGACTATTCGAATACCAGCAACCGGCACAATCCAATCCAAATAAGTACCAAACAAACAAACAAACAAACGGAATATTGAAAACAATCAAATATATTGAATTACTTTTATCACTTAACGCCAACAGCCAATTCGCCAATGGAGCCAACACACGCACACATCGATCCGATTGCCGATTGATTTGCACATACAGAGCATATTCGACACGGATCACCATCGGTGTATGCGTGAGCTATTTGTGAATGAGTCAAAACCGATATGCGGTATCAACTCATAACGAAATGACAAAAATTGGCCAGTGATTTCGTCGCAATTTCGAAAAATTTCATCAAAAATGCATCAAAACGAGATCTCAAAAAATTCAAATGGACCGAAATCGCCAAATCACTTACCGCATATGTTCCAAGACCGAATGCCGGCATTTGAAGTCCATTGCTCAGTTTGATGGTTGGAACGCTAATAGCCATTTTACCAAGAAATTTCAAATAATTTTTCCACTCGATTTGCCTACCAATGACGACGATCAACACTCTACAATCACCACAAATATACTTGTTGCAAATGGCAATTTATTTGAATTCGATTGCGGCAAATAACACCCACAAACTTAATTCAACTGTAATTAGTTAAGAAGGCACTTATTAATGAATATCAAATATCAGTCGACCGCCGAAACGAAGACCGTATGCGTGTTGAACGATATCTAATCGGCTACTGACTACAATAAATAATGACAACACGCATATTTAACATCAGCAGCTCATAATTTCCCTTTTGTTTCATTGTTGTTTTGATTTCAGTGGCGGTCCGCAAGTGTGGGGTTCGGACGGTCGAAGGCCCAAATATTCGGGCAAAGCGGTCGATCGGTAAGTTTGTGGCTGGCAAATCGACTCTCAAATTCGGGTGGCTAAGTCATCGATCCATGAATAAGATCCGTCTGCTATGATCTCATCAAGGTTAACTTCCTTCGGCCGGTTTCTTTGTATTCCACCGCAAAAAGTCAGTGCTGTACGCTGCCAGTACACGCAAGCTCGTCCATTCAACGGTTTTACTTGGGGAATTGTTGAAGGGGAGGAGGAGATTATTCTGAATATGCGCAGTCTTCAGACGAGTTTGGTTCATTCGAATGAATTACTCTTCGGCACTTTGAATTTAAAAAAAAAGACTTTATTCACGGAAATTTACGGCGTTTTTTTTACACTTTCAATATCTTATGAATGATCTCCTCAAATTGATTCGTTCCGCCTTTGGTGCAACGAATGGAAACGTTCATTTCAAATTTAGAGTGAATCGTCGATGGAAAAGGGGTCCAATGTCTCAGCTGTGAAGGAAATGTAATGGAATTAATCATATTACCCAGTCGATGTTGTGTTGCGGTACTTACAAATCCAAGCATTTGAAACCGGGGGAAACAATGCGAGGTTATACAAGCGCTAATTTGTTCATTTGGCAAGCCTGAGCCATTAAAAGCATTTAGTTTAGCTGAGATTGCGATGACGTGTCAAATGCTTGACGTGCAGATGGATGACGATGACGATGAGCAAATGCAAGGAAATGAATGAAATCGAGAGAGAGAGCAAGAAAAAAGAAGATAGGAAATACACGAAATTGAAAACTTCAAAGGGAAATGTTTATTCATCCAATTGTTCGTTTGTGTTGACAGGGCCATTTAGTAGTTGTTGTATTGATTGTTGTAAGGGTTCTTCATGAACTGCTGTTGCTGCATATGCGCCATCATGTCGGACGATTGCTGTTGGTTCTGTCCAGCCATTCGTCCGCCCATTTGTCCAGAATAACCACTGTTGGAAGAAAATCCTCCGCCTTGATCATTCATAATCGGCAGGAGGTTGGACTGCTGGGGCACTTGCATCTGGTGTTGCTGTTGTGTGTGTGGTGCGTTCATTTGAAAAGTCCTACGGAAACCCGGATCCGTTTGCATGTTGTCCATTCCATAAAAGGTGTTTGAATTGTTTGATTGCTGCGATTGCTGTGAGGCCTGTGACTGTTGATAGAATGCCATACTGGATTGTGGAGGTGAACAATCATTCTGCGGTGATGGTTTGTTCGATTGACCAAATGCTGGCAAATTAGGTTGACCTCCGTGGCTACTTGTGCCTGAGGAATTTGCATTGCTCATCTGAACGTTCTTCTGCAAGGATCCCATCAAATTTGCGATAAGATTTTGTGTGTCCGCCAGTGACATGGTTGGCGTTGGGATACTTTCGCCGCTGTTCTTTGAAGTATTCGAAAACTCCTCCGTTTCGGCATCCATGCCGCCGCGAGTGTCTCGACCTTCTCGACGATTACCCATCAACTTGTCGTCTCGATCTGCCGGTCGTTGCGTTCGCATATTCTCCTCCATTTGCTTGTCCTTGAGGTTCTTGTTAGCCGCCTTGAAGACATCGTCGAATGTGTAGTCATCATCTTCGTCCTCAGAATCAATAAAACTCTGCCTATTCATCGGAGCAACAACTTCGTCATCATCACGGTTTCGTATTTTATTGGCAGTCATTTGCGTTGACGAATGTTGCTTCTCTTTGTCGTGGAAAATCTTCTCTTTGGCTTTGATTACATCCACATTCACATACTTTCGCAGTTTCTCGACACGAACCGGACTCAAGGCCTCCAATTTCTTCAAATACGCTATCAAATGGTGCTGTTCCTCGGTGGACAAATCCTTGAAATTCTGCAGCAAAGTTTGCAAATCGGAATCTGTCAAACTCTCCAAGGCACTCGACGCATCCTGTGGCAAATCAAATTCTTCCTCGTGGTCGGGCTCTTTCTCTTCGGAATCGAAGAATGGCCTTCCAGCATCTGACTTCTTGGATGCTGCATCAGTCGACCCAGTCGCCATCGATTCGAAATTTGAGCTGCAATGAGTTTGCTTCGAGGCTAAATACGACGCCGTTGTAACTAAACAGCCAAGATTGGCTCGCTGCTCCATCTCGATGTAAACGTCAATCAATGATTCCAGTTCATCAGCGGTGATATCCGTTTTCCCCTGAGTTACCAATGCGGCGGCAATTTTCTGAGCGATTTTTGCCTTCTCCACGGCACTTATAGCATTGTTGGACGCGCCACAACCGACATCGGAAGCCGATGTGGTTTTTGCTGTCACACTCGTCGAAGTGTCGTCCTTTGGGTTGTTTTTCTCCTTTTCGCTCACCAAATGAATAACACCAGCAATATTCTTGATTGCGCGTTTCACTGCCTTGATTTGATTACCTTCCAACACACCGGCGATCAGTTGACCTTTCAGCTTCTCTTTGATCGTCTCGAACAGAACACAGTTGTCTTCGTTAAGCAACATATCATCAGCTGAATTGGCTTTGACTTTTTCCAAAGCCAAGGCTTTTGCTAGCATGTCAATCACCTTCGGTCCAAGACTTGGACCAAGGAGATCTTCGAGCGCGGTTAGCAGACGCAAAACCGACACCACCGTCAGTGGTTCGTTGTCTTCCTCTTCTTTTTCCTCATACTTGGATGACCCTGAAGCGAGCTTGTGATAGACCGGCTCTTTTGTTGCTTCCCGGTAATATGGCGGAGGTTGATTTGGTGGATGTCGCACCGGTCGAGACTTTGGATAATAATTCGAACGCGGTGGCCATTCTTCGTGATAAGGTTCATAACGACCATAATAATCCGATGGTGGTTCACGTTCTCGTTCACTATCACGATCACGCTCACGATCACGATCCCGATCACGATCACGATCTCGTTCTCGGTCTCGCCATCTGGATGACGTATCGTCATCATGGAAACTTCCACGAGATCGTTCTCTTTCTCGCTCACTCGACAATCGCAACTTCTCTCTACTATCCAATCGTTGCATTCTCTCTCGACTATCTGATCTCCGATTACGATCGCGAGCATCTCTTACATCGCGATCGCGTTCCCGTTCTTGATTTCGATCTCTTTTAAGACCTCCACTGCCAGAACTCTCTTCGCGATCTCGTTCTCGACTTTCTACCGCGCGCTTATCAGTTCCACTAAGTTTGATTTTGATCGCGTATTGCTGTTTCAGCTCATCAGTTCGTTCCTTTCCGTTTTCAGGCAATTTCAATTTCTTACGAATTTCCTCTTTCTTCGTTTCAACGGCTTCGTCGTGAAGCTCCTTCATTCGATGCGTCCAGAAGATTATCCACTCTGGCTTGAAGTCATGTTTGTTTGGATCTTTCTTTTCTGAAAGAATAAAAAGACAATTACGAATGCCTCACCGACAGTCTATGTCAGCGGGAACCTACCTTGCTGTAGCTCCTTGTATCGTCGATTCCAGAATTTTTTCCATTCCTCTGGATATAATGGGTGCTTTTCTGGGTTCTTCTCGTGCTCTTTCAATTCTAGTTCCAAATCTTTGACAGCCAACTCGACCATGCATCGGAACTTTTCCCATTTGTAACGTTCACCCTCTATTTCAGCCGCTTGCATGGTGAGCTGCCGTGGTGTGGGTATGTGTTGCTGTTTCGGTGATGGGTTGCACTTTGCTAGGTCGCCTCTTCTGAAATGAATGCCATTCAATGAATGAATTAGAAGGCCAAATAAATTTGCAAAGCAATTTACCCCTTCGGCGACATAGTCAAAGAACGTGATCGTGATCGGCTGCGTCTTTTGAATCGATCGTGTGCAAATGCGTCTGGCGATCGTGATTGAGATCGAAGCACAATTACTTCATTGTTTAGTCGCAACCGGCGAGCGTTTGGTGATCGATCCAAAGACGAACTGGATATGCTCGAAATCGAATCTAAACTGTTTCTATCCGCCCGCATACCACCCTTCTTCCGCTTCAGAGCGTACGGGTTGATACCAACGTTCACTGGTGAATGGTCGCGTTTCTTTGCATCCTGCGCAGATTGGCTTCCTGATCAATTGAAAAAAAAAGAAATTAGCTCGGGTATCGCTATCAATCAACGGCATATCACTCACTCTTGTTTTGAATCGTTTCCAGAATTAACTGACGGTCAATCACGTTGATGAACGATGATCCCATTTTCTCATCTAAATGTCGGTCAGTCAGAATCTCTTGCAAGATGCGCGTACGGTTTCTGGCAAAGCTTGCATCTTCATAGACGTTTGGTGTCATACGTCCATATGAATCCTCAATGGCCTCACAGATTGATTGAATAACGCGTGGCATAACTTCGCGAGCGTCTCGGTTGTATCGGAACTGTTCGATCTCTCGATGAGCTGTCGGAAAATGCTTTTCCTGAACGATACGAATTTAGGTTAGAAAACTTCTTCAGATGTCCCAGATAGTTCTAGAATTTACCAAGTATCGGCAGCGATGATTGTAGCTGGTTATGTGGGCAATGATCGTTCTGGGGTCGCCCTTCTTATCGCACATGATGCACGTGTACGATGGCTCCTTTCCATCGCCCAGGACAAGCTCACAAATGTACTCCAGACCAATCAAAGTAAGGCTCTTGCATTTGTCGATTTCGCTTTGCAGCTCTGCGACGGCTTTCACTTCGTTCTCGAAACCCGGCGGTACCGGCTCACCCGGTGCTATCTGCATCGAAACTGCAAAGAGATAACCAAGGATTTTCGGTGATTGTTGTGTGTGTGAGTTGTGAAAGGTTGGTAATTACTTGGGTTCTTGGACCGTTGCAACGGAGCTCGGAACGATTCGGCATCGATGACTGGCTGCAGCAACCTTGACTGATGCTTTCGGCCTGCAATGTGAGTATGCAAACACCGCTCTCCCGGCAAGTTGGGCACGCCACACAAATGACAGTTGTAAGTGAACAGCTTGGCCTCATTTCGAGTTTGATTTCGGGAGAATACTTTGCCCAACGAGCCGTCGGACAGCTTAACCGATGTACTGAGCACATGTCTTTCAACGTCTAGTTCCACCTGCAATTACAACAAGAACAAAAACCACAACTGAATGAATTCATTCGTTTCATTGGAACGAAGGTGATTATTTTGTTTTCTTTGGAAAACCAATAAAACGAAAACGATTAACGTTGATTTGAGAAAAATCATTTTATTCTGGGCAAATTTGGTGTCATCAACAGAAGATAATTCTACCAATTCGATGTGCACTGCATACTCCAAACGAACGAAACTACCATTTCGCACAATTGAATGAATCGAAGCCATTCAATTGTCAAACACAAAACTCATTTGCAAACACTTGAACTCAAAAACAACGCACCAGATCACGCGCATCGGCGAGAAAATTCGAAATTTCGATGTCGGACAAATGTTTCACAACTAGACAATTTGAATTCCGTTGTATCAACATTTCGAAGAAGAAAAAAAGCGAGAACAAAGCGACCGTCATCGACAGCCCTTGCCACTATTCAAAATCACTTACCTGGCGCCAGATGACATTCGGAAGATCTGATCGGATGTTCCGAAATGCCTGCGATTATTCACAAAAATCGATTGTTTGGAGCCACAAACAGTGACGCAATGCTTGTGACAAAGTAACAACGATAGAAGAAAAAACGGATGAAAACTAAATTACCTTTGACGATGCCATTATCCTTGTTTCCCAAATGACAGAACTTTGTTGAACAAAATCAATTAGCGTTTGCTCTCTTTTGCACTAAAACACTCATTGCTTTCGTATTTACACATGAACTAATCACCGATCGTTGATTTGTTTTTCTTCCGTTATGAACTGTAACTGGTAGAAATCACTAGACACTTTTGTAACTGGCAGCGATTCGAAAGGAAATATCCCTTGTGGTTCGGTCAATGAGCAATATTCGAATTGAGATATTCCTCACTGACTGAATGGCCCGAACCGGATGA
This sequence comes from Lestremia cinerea, assembly GCA_027564135.1. Taxonomy (NCBI): domain Eukaryota; kingdom Metazoa; phylum Arthropoda; class Insecta; order Diptera; family Cecidomyiidae; genus Lestremia; species Lestremia cinerea. The sequence continues at coordinate 11,013 of JANSTV010049938.1, forward strand.
GAAGGTTAGACGATGATCACGAAAACGCATAAAATGAGCCTTCTTCTGAGTTTTTGAATTCAGAAGAGCGACGAGCGCTATCAAGAATGAAATTTTTTCTGAATTTTTCAATTTTCGTTTCAGTTTGGGATTCGAGCCATAACCGTCCAATGGGAATATGTACTGTTTGTGATGACGCTTGACTTTGTCCAGCGTTATGATTTCATATAATTGGGTCTTTTCTGTTTCGATTGTCTTGGCTCAGTTTTCGATTTCTCGACACAAATCACAAATGAGTGACATTGAAATTTTCTTATTTTAGTTACCAGGCGGCTTACCTCTCTGAAACGAACAAAGAAAATAATTTATCAATCAGACAACTTTCGATTGCTGTCGATACTTACCAACAGAGCAGTAAATGGATAAAGAAACAATAATTAGAAAACAAACGAAAAATCTGATTTGATTTGATCGCGATCTTCTTACGATTCGAAAAAGAACTCCCGTGGGAGGCAATGGTTCGATGATCTCTTATGAGTGAATAGCTCAAAGCGAACCCAAAGCGAATAGAATCTGTTCAGATTGCGACTTGAAAAAATGATATGACTTTTGGACTGGATGAAAAGTCATTGAATGCAACTTAGCTGTGATAACGTTTGACCATTTTGTTGGAAGCGTCTCTATGATTACGATTAACCTACCTTCATTTGGGCTTTTGATCGCACGACAAACACAATCGCTTCATTGAACCTGCACTGAATATCAATTAACGTTTTTGTTTTCGTGAGCACATCCGAAAGAGTCGAGAGACGAAAAAAATAAACGAAAATCGACAATTGCCAATCAAAACGGCATGTTTTGAACTAGATGAGGAATTGTCGAGAATTCTCGGCAAATTATTGCATCAAATTTTTTGATTGAAGCAAACAGCAACAAGAGAAAAACAAAATAAAATGGAATCGCAATGGTTGATTTTGGAACCGCATAAACCATGTAAAACATCGCGATGCGACCAGTTTGGAAGAGAATTTTTTCGAAAAGGATTCAAGGGAATCTGACAAACGACCGGATCGATGTGTTATCGGAAATGGATACGCGATTTGGTAAATCAAAAAATATCAAGACCATCAACTAGGCGGAGTGCTCAATCGTCTGCACAATCTAGTTGCTGCTGTTGATTCTGAGATTTTGATGAAACTATAAAATTAATGGAATTAGGGATTTACCTTCGAAAATTAATTCACAAATTTCTTCAAATATTTTGATTAAAGCACGGCTTCGGTTGAATTCAATTCATGAAATTATGATACGATGAGTTGTGATGGCCTTTGGAAATGTGTAGATATCGTTCTCTGTCAGTTCCGCAGTTAGCTATCGCTCAGCCGCTAATTCCCTATCGGAAGAGCTGTTGCTCTGCTTTTGGGAGAGTTTTACTTGTATCTTTCATATCCTCTTCTACAAATGTGAATCCTTTGACTTGAACCTCCAGCCCATTTCTCTCGGCCAAAACTCCAATTATTTTATTTGATTCGATTCGAATTGGATCGTTCGTCGAAGAGACAAAAAGAGCATAGGTCAACAAATTGTATGTAGAGTTGCGCAGCGCAGTCGGCGTCCGATAGGGATTTCGAGGCGTTGCCAACACAAAAATAATAGTTATGTGTGTCAATGCTTGATCGGGAATTTTCTCAGACATTTTTCACGTAAAATCGTCAAAAAGTCAATAGCGATTTGTCGTTCGCAAAATCGAATAAATACATTTTCAAAATGCAAGGATTAACTTTGGCCAGCATAAAAAAGCATCCAGCTGTGAGTATTCGATGGAGATGTAGAAAAATTTCAACAGGAAATTCTTTTTACAAAGGAACGAGTAGAAATTTGAAGGATATGTTATTGCGAACCATCCAAAAATTTCTACTTACATAATCAGTCGTGACATTCGGTGTTCTTCAAATCATAAATAAATCGATGTGTAGTTTGCACAACGTCCCAACATTTGCACGGCATTTATGGGCTAATGGTTGATTTTGACTGGGATTCATTTCAGTTGATTCCATTGTATGTTGTCATGATTGTTGGTGTTGCTGGTTCCTCATACTACTTGG
>JANSTV010049949.1:0-27624 GCA_027564135.1 Lestremia cinerea
ACAACACAAGAACCGAGTGAAGGCACAACCGCTTCTCAAGACCCAGCCTCTGAGCCAGCTGAGACCACACCAACCGAGGCCGATCCAACAACGACGGTGAGCAGTGCTACTTCCATCGATGATGCTGATTCTACAACACTGGTTACATCAAGTGCCGTCCCTATTGAAACTACGCCGTCTCCTCCGTCGAATAATCAGGATCCGCGGTGCAAGGCCACAGGCACTTTCCCTCACCCTAATGACTGTCAGAGATATTACCGCTGCCGTGGATCCAGACGCCAATGGAATTTCAAGTGCGGTTATTTCCAGGTGTTTGATCCAATTACAACACGATGTTCATATGATTGGTCATCTTGTGCAAAGGCTCCAACGTGTATAAATCATCAACAGCAACTGCCAGATAAGGAAAACCCGCAGGGTTATTTCTACTGCGTTCAGGACATCGTTCCGCTGTTCAACTTCAAAGTCTATCGATCAAAATGCAGAGACGGCAAGACTTTCAAGCTCGATAGCGGCCTGTCGTCTGGATATTGCGCCGATTCACGCGGCAACAAGAATTCCGATGAGTCTAAGAGCATCGAGGACAGTAAATCGAGCGAGGAGAGCAAGTCTAAGGAACGAGCAAACGGAAGACGATTCAGGTGTCGTAATCAAGGCATGGCTCCAAATCCTTACTCAAACAAGTCATACTACGACTGCAAGCGTGTGAGTGGCAACAGGAATAAATTGATTCCGATTCGAATGTATTGCGGAGACGACGAGTTCTTCGATGTGACGTCTCAAGGATGCATCGGCCAGCCAGCCTGAATTTTGATTAAAACTAACCAGTGATATCCCACAATAATGATTTCGACTTTCGGCGATTTAAGAGATTACTATTTTTAGGCAAATTGACATTTTAAATAAATTCAAGTGCAAGATATAACCAAGTTTTTATTCTTCCTTCCCTTTTCACAAGTTTAATGTTTGACACTTATCCTATGAAATCCCTGCAATTAGCTGGGCAAGATTGATCTCGAATGACTATTTGCCAAGCTGAGTCCGCAGCCAGTGCTTGATTGAACAAGCACAAGTTCCCAAAGGTTTGGCATTGATTCGACCCGACATTGAATCCACATTGAACTGCGCCAGTTGCTGGACAGGGCGTTGTGGTTGTTGTAGTAGACGTTGTTGAATCAGAAATTGCTCCAGCTATTGTCGTCGTTGTCACCGTTGCTGTAGTTGTTGTAGTTGTGGATGTCGCTGAGTTTGCAGAGCACTTCAGCAATTGGCCTGAAAAAATTTCCATTAGGAATGGCAATCAGAGTCTGAGTTTCAGAATTGTATCGCGAGGATACTTACGCAAGATTGGGCCGCATTCTTTAAAAAAAGCTGAAGAATTGACTGCGACGAAGAGTGAGGCCAACAGAGCACCTGCCGAGCAAATTGACTGTTACTTCTGGTGGTGATAATATCTAGCGGCTACGCGAAGCGGCGACTTACACTGCCAGAAGCGAATTTTTTCGAAGTTCATCTTGATCACACTTTCCAAAACATTGACTTCCAGTGCGATCATGTGAGGTTATATAGTCTGCCCAAATGTAGAACAACCGTTAGGTATGTATTGAGCCGATGACACTTTCTTCTGGGTCATTTGTTCAGCTGGATGGAATGGGTGTCGCCGGGTGACAGATCCGCACAGTATTTAATTGTTCGAGCAATTTTTATTAGTCTCTATTGCGACAGTTCCAATTCTCATTGAAAGTTGGAGAAAAAACTCTTCCATTCCTCGATAAAAACGTTGAAACCAAATTCAAAAAATAAGCTACTGTGCAAATCAGACAAATTACAGTCTCATCTTTGGTACTCTGACGCTAGACTGCTGGCTAATTTTGGATTGCTTATCAGTCCGTTCGGAGACATTTCAAGTCGACTTGTTGACTCAAATCTGTTTGCTTCAGTGGACGCAATGCTCGCAAATGGGCTTTTAAAATTTCAACTCATTCTGCTTTTGCGGATGGAAATGATCGCCTAGAAGGATAATGATCGCGAGGTGACGAAAATAAAACGAAATGATTCACGTCAAATTTCTACATTTACTACACTCCAAAATGGACAAAACAATGGGGAAAAATGAAGACATGAATATCTGCCGAGGCATTGGTTAGCCAAGAAGCGATTGACAATCAGGAGGACAGCCTAAAGCTGGATCGAGTTGTACCCAATTTGAATCGGCAGCAAAAGCTCGATCGAAAAAGCATTGATTGGCGAACGTTTGGCAAGTCACAGCGACTAAATTCACGCCACAATTTGGCGTTCCACCTGCTGGACACGCCGGTGTTGTCGTTGTAGTTGTTGTTGTAGTGGTGGTGGTACTTGTTGATGTAGTTGTCGTTGTTGTTGTTGTTGTTGTTGTCGTTGTGGTCGTTGTACACTTTTTCATTTTGCCTGAACAAAATTCTGTTAGGGTTCGCTCTCAATCGAGTGTTGTGAAGTTACTTACGCAAGACTGGGCCGCAGTCTTTAGCAAAGGCTGCACAAATGGCTGGGACGAGGAGTGAAGCGAGCAGAGCACCTGGAGAACAAATTGACCGTTAATTCGTGAGGTGATCGTTGTTGGCGGCAAAACAAAGCGAGGACTTACACTGCCAGAAGCTAATTTTTCCGGAGTTCATCTTGATTGCAGTCTTGGAAATGACTTCCAGTGCGATCATTCGAGATTATATATTCTGGCCGAATGTGGAACGCTCGTGTTAGGTGTGTGTTGGGCCGATGACACTTTCTTCTGGGTCATTTGTTCAGCTGAATGCAATGAATGTCGCCGGGTTCCGCTTAGAATTTGATTGCACGAACAATTGTCGTTGGGTGAAGGCTGTTTTGGAAACATCAATTTTGCTTAGAAATTCATGAGCTTTTGTTGATAATAATCGCATTTGCATCGAAATTCCCAAATCTCTTTCGAATGCAGATGACTTCACTCGACACATTCCAAATTTTCAAATTTGCAACTGTGTAAATCAGATACAGCTTCAATATCGTTTTCACAAATGGAACAGTTAACGAGTTCGTTGGCTTCATTTATTCATCATCTATGTTTACATTTGAAATCCGAATCTCGGACAAAGCACGGTCAAATTTCAAAATGGAAGATCCGATGCAACCCGTGTCTTCTAAATATGAAGCTTGTACATAACTGACAGTGACAGTCTGATACAGTCACCTTCGTTATACCAACTAGCCGTCGATTAGAACTGCCTCCACCACATTTGACTACTGGCTTAAACGCATCGAAAGAGTGGTCCAATTGATGTGTGAAGATGAAAACAGCCATAAATTTTCAATTCTTCTGATATTTTTAATATAATTTTTCCTCTAAATTTATGTTTTTCCTCACAAACAAAGTATTCATCGTCACTCACAGCATATCTCGTGGGGTCGAGTGCACAATCTGGGTATTTCAAACTTTTCATTTGATGTCGATTATGCTGGGTTGGTTTTGTACATTTTTTGCTCAAAATTTGTCCAAAAGAAAACTGAAAAATTCAAATGCTGTGAACGAGGTGGCCACCTCATTGAGTTGATTCGACTTATGAATTCCGCCTCAAATTTGAACGTAGGGATGGCCATAACGAACGTAGTGATTTAAAGGGCGGCACCGTCTTGTTGTTACTTCGCGGAGCCAAATATGGCGATTTAACATGAGTGGATAAGGTGTAATCAAACTACAAAGTTAGTTTCAATTGATATCTCAATTCAAATTTATTTTTTTTATTTTGAGTCCCATTTTCGTGATTGAATCACTCACTATAACAACCCGATACTCGCTTCAGTGGATGCAATTTCGTGAATCGAAATTTTTCGAAACCTGAAATGGAATGGAGCCAAAAACCTCTTTCAAAATCTCAAAATTAACGTTCATTCCAATATTCAGACCAACTGACTCCAGCAGTCTCTTTGTGTTTTCCACATCTTTTCATCGACAAGATTGTCCTTGGAATTTCATAATTTCAACTCATCTTCCTCGTAATTATGGAGATGCTCGACTGAACGGCTACTAGTCCTCGAGGTGACAAAAATAAAACGAAATAATTCACAACTAAAATCTGCGTTTACTACTCTTCAAAAAAGTTAAAACCATGAAAATACTAAATTTAAGATGAATGCCTGGGGATGGGTTAGCCAAGAAGCGATTGACAATCAGGAGGACAGCCTAAAGCTGGATCGAGTTGTACCCAATTTGAATCGGCAGCAAAAGCTCGATCGAAAAAGCATTGATTGGCGAACGTTTGGCAAGTCACAGCGACTAAATTTACGCCACAATTTGGCGTTCCACCTGCTGGACACACCGTTGTTGTCGTTGTTGTTGTAGTGGTGGTGGTACTTGTTGATGTAGTTGTCGTTGTTGTTGTTGTTGAGGTCGTTGCACACTTTTTCATTAAGCCTAAACGAATTTCTGTTAGCTTTTGCTCTCAAACACGCATTGTGAAGCTTCTTACGCAAGACTGGGCCGCAATCTTTAGCAATGGCTGCAAAAATGGCTGGGACGAGGAGTGAAGCGAGCAGAGCACCTGCAGAACAAATTGACCATTAATTCGTGAGGTAATCGTTGTTGGCGGCAAAACAAAGCGACGACTTACACTGCCAGAAGCTAATTTTTCCGGAGTTCATCTTGATTGCAGTCTTGGAAATGACTTCCAGTGCGATCATTCGAGATTATATATTCAGCCCGAATGTGGAACGTTCGTTAGGTGTGTGTTGGGCCGATGACAATTTCTTCTGGGCTATTTGTTCAGCCGAAAGGCGTGGATGCAATACTAGTTCAGCATTTGTCTGTTCAAACATGCATTTGCACCAAATTTCTACCGTTGTGCGTTAGGAGCCATAAATTCTTTTTCGAATGCAAAGCACTTTCTGAACCAAATTTTGCATTTTCAATTCTGCAACTGTGTAAATCATGCTCAGCGTGGGTATTGTTTTAATGAAGCAAACAGTGACTGAGTTCCTCCGATGAGAACAGAATAAACGAGTTTTTTTTTGGTCGATTGATCATTTATTTGTCATCAATGTTTTCATCCGAGTAGAGCACGCCCGGATTTCTTGTGTGAAAATCGGAATGCAGCATGTGTCATCTGAAGACAAAAAAAAACTTACAAATATTGGCTAATGCAGTCACCTTCAGAGGGGCATCGACCCGGACCAGCATCTTCCCACCCAGGGTCTCGACACAGCGCAACATCCATCTCACATTGGTTCACGAACGTGTGACAGATCAATTTATCGACATGAATTCCACAAACTGGCGATCGCCCCGAACAGCTCCGATCGCAATTGACTGCGGGCAAAATGACCCCATCAGTTGACTCTGTAACCTCAATAGGACCAGTGGTTGATGCCGACGATGTCTGAGAGCCGCCACAATCTGCAGGACAGGGGCCGAGGCTCACTTGGACCAAATCTGAAACGACCCACAATGGAGTTCGGTCGCCGAATGATGACCTCATTTACGTACCCCGGTGTAATATCCTGTTCATTTGGAACACAAAAATTGTTGGGTAGCTTTGACACTGGCCATTCAGCAGTCCGCACACACCACGAGGTCGATTTCTAGCAAATGACTCTGCGTCCGCCCGGAAGGCGAATAAGGCAGCTGTGAATGAATCGAATCAACTGAAGTTTCTTGAATCATCAATTAACGGCCCTTCAACTCACTCAGCACGACAATGTGAGACCTCATCTTCGCAAGAATTTTCGATTATTTTGACCTCTCGCCAGTCCAGTCGGCTTTTATAAGATTTCTGGACATAGCTTTTTGAGCGGACACTGTTTACTCAACTGTTTCCTCTTCGGTGAGAGTGCGTTTTCGTGTATCGATTGGCGTCTTAGAAATTGGGTTTGGAAAACGCTTTCAAATTCAACACAATTGTACAATTGGCGCCACACAAAACCCAATACGCTGTGTTGACCAAGCTGTGCAAACAACCGGTTACATCGGTCACATCATGTAATCGAAAGGGCCGGGCTTTAATCTCATTTTCGGAACGGCTGTGAACTTCGAATGCTTTGATAAACAAACTCAGGGGCGGATTCGATAGCATTTATTTTAGATTCGTTCGTTAAAGTCGAGCGCCTCGATTGGGAATTATTATTATTTATTTATTCGTCAGTTTTCTGCGAATTCAAGCTACAACCGCATCCCGCATTTGTCTCACGTGTTCTTGTGATTTGATTTGAAAGGAAACAAAATTGAAAGAAACCTACCCTCAATGCAGTTTTATTGCAGACAAAATCGAAATCTAAGCAAAAAGGTCATTCAAAGTACCAAAAAAGATATAATAGCGCTCATTCTCTGCTTGCTGATATAATAACGCCTTCCATATTTTTCATTAAATCTTTCCTCAACAACGAACAAACACTTTGGATCGTTTTACTGAAATTCAGCACATTCTGATTCGCATATTATTTATAGCCGTTGACTCGAAAATGTATGCTAATGAAATCACGAAGCAAACAATAAGCGATCATTGGTCAGTTTCAGTGTTGCTGTTGACGAAGTGTGATGTGGCGATCCGCCAAATTCAGCATGAAATCGATTGTGTAAGTGCTGTGCGATTTTGTTTTGAAGTCTAATTTCCTAACGCAACTTCTGAAATTGCAGCTATTTGGCTGTTTGTTCCGTGGCTGTCATTGCGGCTCCGACTTCGATGCACTATGACTTTGCCCAGCAGAGCATTGAAACGCTAGTGGACGAAGTGCCGTACGAATTCATTTATCGAAGAGTGGATCCGAATTGCGAGGAAGATCTACTGGGGCTCGCATGCACTCTGCAAGAGACGTGGACGAGTGTGTACAAACGACATGAGCGACCCTCTTACGACCTCGTGAGAAATGTGAAAGTTACAAGATCTCCGTTTCCGGTAGTGCCTCCGCATATATTCTATAAATTCCGGAATTTAACGACGTTCCGGATGACCGACCAGAATATTGAGCAACTGACGTTTGACGATTTTGACAATAGCCTTTCGTTGACTTTTGTGAATTTGTCGAGCAATTGTCTTAAACGATTCGACTTTAGTGTGTTCGCAATGACACCTTTCCTGAAAAGGCTCGATTTATCGCATAACTGGCTGAGTGAAATCACGAGCTCGGGCGATAATTTCTTGGAACTGGAAGAACTTTATCTGCATGAAAATCGACTTGTGCGATTTGAGCCGCATGGAGTTCTTACGTGGACAGATCTGAGTTTGACGCTGAACAACAACCGACTGCAGGTGATTGACTTGGAAGACGTGAACTATCCGAGTTTATATGAGCTGATCAGGAGAACCTTCAAATACTTGAATGTATCGAACAATCCAGTGAGAAGTTTTCAACGTTCCGATCAACTCCCAGAAATCGAAATGGGCGTCCTCGTTGCCGACTTCACGAACATCAGTGCAACGACGGTAAACATAAGCGCGGTCACAACAATATTGAATGCCGGCTGGAATCGAATTTCGAAAGTGACACTCAAACCGTTTAACGTTACTCGTTCTTCATTAGTGGCATTGCGCCTCAACCACAACGACTTGCAATCGTTCAATCAACTCGACGGTTTCAGTCGATGCGAATTTCCGAACTTGACAACATTCGATCTTTCATACAACGCTTTCGAACGAATACCCTCGAATTCTTTTTCAAAAATGCCAAATTTGGAAACGCTGAAACTCAACAACAACAAACTTCTTGCGATCGATGTTGACCTGGGCACCTATTTGGGGAATGTGAGAGCTCTCGACTTGTCGTATAACCCGCTTGAGGAGTTTGAAATGAATTATTTGCCATCGAGCGTAAGGGAGTTGGCTATTGAGGCGGTTGGCCTGAAGGAAATCGACCCAAACATCCGGGAAATGTTGCCCAACCTGCGATCGATCGCCATTTCTGGCAACTCTCTCAATTGCATGCAAACGTTGTACGTGATGATATGGCTGAACTCGATCGGAATATCCCCGGTGTTTAAGAATGACATCAACGTTGTGATCGAGTCGTGTTCCGTTTATGAAAGCGTCGTTTATTCCAATTCCACTTCGAAAACTGTTGCAGCGACATTAGATTCCTCAGTGAAGCCGGAATTGGAGTCGACGACCATTGCAGATGATGCTCTGTCCACAACTCTAGCTTCTGAATCAACTGAAACTGTGGCAGTTGATCATAGCTACGACTTTGTTGGAGTCCTCGACGCAAAAATCGAACAGCAGTTGATCAAATTCGAGATGAGAATAATCGAGACATTGAGCCAAAAGTTGGATGAACTATTGGCCGAAATTAAACAAATGGATCTAGTTGATCATGTACAAAATGTTCATTATCATTGAAAGAGTTTTTTAAGATGTCAACATATGTAATCGACATAAATAATAAAGCAAATTCCAACTCAATCGGTTTGGAATGATTTACAGTCTCTCAGTCGTCTTGCATTTACTCTTTGGGCGCCTTAGCAATCTTGCAAAATTCTAGGAGTTTCAAATCAAACAGGTCGTCGTGGAATGGTTTTGCAAAAGAATCATCTCCTGGAATTGCGTCCATTTTGGACAGGTTTTAAATTGGACTGCTTCCATAAAAGACTTCTTCAGGCAATTTCTCAGCACAAAATGCGAATCATTTTTCTATCGAATTATGACGATCTCCCGCCAAATATGCTATTTCGATCAGCAGATCTTGCGCAGCTACGGCGAAATGAACTACCTCCGGAGGAGTTCAACCTGGCGATGACCGTTTTGATGATACGGCGATACCGGCTCCACCATTGTGCAATGAGATCGTGTTGAATTTTACGGACATCTGTCGGATTCAGCTGGCACATTCCAAAAGAGTCAACCTCATGGCGAATGCGTTGACTGCGCAAGATGAAATAGAAGTGATTAGCATCGCTGACGATGCCTGAATCAATGAGAAATCTCGTCGAGTGCTCTTCAAAAATAAATGCTATTTTTTATTAGGAAGTTTGTTCCCCAGTATCGCTTTGGCTGCAATCACAGATTGCTTTGATTCCCTCCTGCCAGTGGTTTGTCTCGTTCATCCCCAATTGTAACTCCGTCAAATGCGCCGATCGAGCGATAATTCCGCAAGCAAGTCTGTGGAAAGAAGGCAGGAATTAATGCTCATGATCATAGCTACGATTTTGTGGAAATCGTCGATGCAAAAGACGAAGAACACCTGAATTCGAGATGAGAATGGTCGAGACTTTGAGCAAGAAGTTGGATGAACTAACGGCCGAACTTACTCAACTGAATCAAGTGAATCAAGCACAATAAAATCCATGAGAGAATTGTTTTAAGATGCCAATATTTGTAATCAACATGAACAATAAAGCAAATTCCAACTCAGTCGCCTTATAATTTCTCTTGAGGTCATCGCAATTTCCCGACTGCCGTTCTTTAATCGAGCAGTTTTGCAAAATTTTGGTTATTTCCCGACCGTAATTTCAACGATGAATTAATGCCCTGGAACAATATTTGGCGGGCGATTCCGTGGAGCGATTCCGCCGACGGCGGCATCTTGTGACCAACATACAAGTACCACTCCAAAAAATTTGAGCTCTTGAAGGTTGGCACAACTGAACCACTGACATTCGGCCAGTGTGGACGTCAACAAATTGTGATAAACAACATCAATCCATAGAAAAATGTTTCGGAAATCAAATAAATTGCAATTGAAGCCACCAAAGCCCCCAACAAAGGCGGAGATACTCGAAGACTTGGACACTTTCCGCATTGAGCGTCCAGTTTTACAGAAATTGCGTCTGTCAACGCTGACATCCTCTTCAGAAGCCAATACCTCGCAATCATCCAACAGCAGCGCAGACGACCTGAACGCTTGGTGGGACAACTTTGAGCGGTTTCTCAGCGACATCGACGAATTGGAGAACCATCGCAAGGAGTTCGAAACGAAAAAGGACAACTTGAATCAAAGCAATCTGCTGGTGCAGGAAATGTGTCAGGATTTGCAGCGAAAAATCAGCCAAGGCATCGAGCTGGCCAAAGATGAACTTGAGGAGAATTATGAGGATGACCTCAAATGAAAGAGAGAGAGAGAGAGAGCTGTTGAGGGCGATGTGATTTTATGAATACATTTTTATTGTTTATGTTTTGGTAAGCGAAGCGTTTCAATCAGACTGTCAGCCACACCCCAAAAGTCAAAAACCAACCAACCTTTTCTGACAAATGGAATATGAATTTATTTCATTAAAGCATTATTTGGTTAATACATTGTTGTTAGAAACTTCACTTATATTGAATTCGTCCTGTTGCGATCAACCAAAATTGAACGTAAATGCTGTTGTGCTGACCATTAAATAAATAAGCCAATGCTTTGATATTGTAAGAAAAAAATATCTTAAAAAAATTATAGAATTTGCAGGAAAAATAAGTAAGAAATTGCTTGAACAATTATCACATAAACAGACTAGATAAAGTTCGGTATCGAATCGTAGGAAACAAACTGAAGACGATAGACTGATTGCAACCGACTGAATTCTTTCTAAATCGACCAATGGCCTTAAAAAGCTAATTAGTCACAGGCTTAAGGCTCCCCAAAAGGAATACACAAAGTTTTAATTAGTTGACGACTGCTTGGAATAGTTAATTCGTTATGGTTTGTTTTGGAATTTTCTTAAAATCATGACTCAACTAAACACTGAATGGACTTCACGACATTTATGGCCTGATTTCTGAGTTACTAAAAGCGGTTTTCGTGGCAGCGGGGAATGACATCGACCGCTGAGTAATCGGATGAGTTTCCTCAAAGCGATCTACGCTCGAGCTCTCACTCAACCTCCCAGTTAGCGATGCCCTCCCGCCCTCCAGACATGTCAGTTTAGTCATCGTCTGTTCTTCATTCAAATTATGCCAATTCTGTGAGAAGCTCCATTTCGCCGCAGTCCGCACCGATGTTTCTGGCAAATTGCGCGAATTTCTCGCTGTTCATAAAAGAGTCTTCCATGTTCGACTGGCGTGATTTGGTGCTCGTGCTCAAAACATCATAGTCTTCAAAGTCTCGGCTGTATCTGGAGGAAAGATGACATTAGCTACCTCGCAAACAGCCCACGCACATCAACTTACCGGCTAACCGGCCGACTGTTGTAGTTCGACATGGCCGAGTTGTTTCGCATGCCACTTTCTGAAGTGCCATCATCCGAGTGGTGGTTCTGCTGTTGCTGGTAAAGCTGATCGAAATAGTCAGACGTCAAATACTGTGGCAATTCGTCATCCTCGTCCTCCATTTGCCCATAATACGTCGAATCGTCGACCTCCTGATGGCTCTCCACCATGCTGAGCCACTGAGCATTGTGATTGCGGAATTTCTCCAATTTAATTCGACTGGCCCATTCACCGTCGGTGGTGGCGATGACATCCAAACAGAAATCGCATACTTTTCGAATCTCTGCGTTTTTGTCGTGCATCAAATCGATCAGATATGCCGGCGACTCGGTGTCTTTGATCATGTATTCGCGAGTGCTTTCATTGCGCATGATCTGTTGGAACACAAACACAATCTGCAACACCATTTCATCGTCCTCTTGTTTGGCCTTCAGCAATTCGATCAGGGACAGAACTACATTGGCCTTGCAGAAGAGCATGGCACAGGATTCATCACAAGCGCAGGTGCCCAGGAATACGACGGTATCCAGCACCAGATCATCGGGGAATTTGCCTTTAAAAATGCAATGGAATTAGTTTTAGATGAAGTCAAGCTCGACGCGGTACACAACTCACCTGGCTCAAGCACCTTCCGAATCCATGGTATCAAGTCGAAATTGTTCAAAATGGCCGAATAGTCCAAATCGGGCAGAGATAAGTTGCCCAAAATGCCCAAGCACTCGATCACAAAGCGATGATCGTCACAAACTGTGAGCACTTTGGCCAAATCGCCGACAAAGTCCTGCAACGAAACACAATCAGTCTTCCGCTGAGCCGCTTCCCCTCCGCGATGCTCTCACCACAAAATAAATCCGTAAGTTTTCATGATGCGAAATGTTCCGCAACAATTTCATAAGAAGCGAATCCTGGTATTTGAAGGCCCTCGCCATCAGGGTGTGCAGTCGATTATTCTCGGCCATGATTTGCGCATTGCGTTTATTCAGCGCCAAATTGATGCACAATGCAATCAGATCCAGATCGACTTTCTGATTTAAATTCAGAATCAGCATGTCGATTGCCAGTGGAATGCATTCCGTGTAAGTGAACACCGATTTGACTTTGTCATCCAGACTGAAATGGTATAGCAATCGGATGACGATGCCGTGATGCTTGTCATCGCTCAAAAACGACACCAATTTGACCAACAATCCCAAGCGAATCATCTTCTGCCGCAATTCACCATCAAACGACAGATTGAACATCAACTTCAATGTGACTTGAATCAAATCCGCTTGTGTGTGTTGCAATAGCCGCGGGAGCTTATCAACCAAATCGCAACTATTCATTTCGTCTTTGTTGTCGCGCACAATCGACAGCTTCTTCAGAAACGTCACCACCAACATGAGCAAATCCACGTTTTGCCGATCCATCGCCTTCACCAGCATCTTCACGATATTCTTGCGGCGCATTTTCTCCTCGAATTTCACATTTTCTGCGATATTCAACAGCAAGTAGAAGGCAACACGCAACAGTTGCTCTTGCTTCTTGGCGAACACCCGCAGCTGTTTGTTCAGGCGCTCGTACTCTTCTTTCTTGCTTTTGGGGTTGTTGTCGGCGCCGGTGTCATTTGATTCCGAAACAGTCGAACCGTTCATAGCTGAAAGCTGGTCGTGGTAGCTATTGTTCAGGGTGTGGCTTCGCAGCAACGATGACGTCATTGACTGGCTGGACCAATTGCCCGATTTTGGTCGTTGCTTCAATTCTGGTATGCGTCGACGCGGTGGCTCCATCTCCCTCGGCTTCTCCTCATTCATCAGCGTGTCTAAGAAGTCTGCGCTTTTGCTTTGGTCTTTGGATTGACTGCTCATATTCCCATCAGCATCTGGATTTTTCTTCGTTTCCAAATCGTTTAGCATCATTTCGTAGCGCTTCAGCTCAAACTCAATGACGTCCATGCACAACGAACCGATCTGGAAGGATGAATGATCCGGTGAATACAGGGTAGTTCCAAGCATGGTGGTTTCGGGCCACTCGACTCACCTTGTACTGAACAATGACATTATGGAACCTCGAATAAGTCGAAAAGCAGAAGAAAATGAAAATAATATTCGTCGACAAGTCCAAACTCTTTCGCCAATCCTCCCGCAAAACGCGCGAGAGAGCGCTTAAGGCTGCTTCTGCAATGAGAAATTCGGTACATGACACCCACTTACTGCAACCAAACAACCGAGTCAAATACCATTTTTGGCCAACTCTTCCAAATTGTCCGGATGTCGAGCCAGTTGCAAAATCAGCGCCGATCCACGAATGCGTTCAGGCAAATCTTCATACAGCAATTCAATGTATTCATCGATCTTGCAAATGGAGGCTTTTTCGTCGACACTCGGCGATTGGATCTCTTTGACAACAGCTGATGTCTGCCGACTGATGTTTGATCGAGAACGTGATGGTCGCATTGTTGGCTTGGTAACGACATTCTCTTGATTATCTGTTGAATGAATCGAATCAGCAAATTTTCCAATAAGAATCGAATCGGTGCTCACCGTTTTCATGTCGTTTCTTCAAATAGAAAATGATTTGTTGAACTTCCGGCAACTGAGACTGGTGGATGATATCACACTTTTCGACGACCTCTTTGGCCAATGCGGCCGGATCGGATTCTGAATTTAATGTTTTTAACCTAATTATGCGTTGACAATTCTGAAAGAAAATCAGCGAGAAATTCACAAGACCGTCAACTCCATCATCACAAAGGCGACGCGAAGCATACAGACACCACCGCTCCGCCACTTGACATTCGACCATGAAAAATCAATAAATGACATTTACCTTTGATTTTTCCAACATGGGGTCACCAGGCTCACCATAGACTTTGGCTTCGACTTTGTAATTGAAAATCAGAGCCTTTTCTGTTGGATGCGGTTCAATAATGCCACCTTTCAGGCGTCTGCAAATTCAAGGGTCGACCATTAGCCGCTGTCCGTCAATTTCGCGCGGCGAAAATACTCACTTTTTGATGAATTTCGCGTCCTCCGATTGCATTGCTATCGATCTGGTTGTTTTGATGTTGCCACTAACACTGATAGCTTTTACGATGTAACAAATGTAATGAATCGCAAATAAAAACAAAGTAATGCCCGCAATCACATTAAATATCTCAGTTAACATACAATTTCGTGCAACGACCGCGAATTCGAAATAGTTCTTATTCGATTTTTTCGGCTGGGTGGGCTCCCATTCACACTGCTTTCATTTTCTGTTTTGTTTGACCCACTTCGTTTCGTTTCGTTTTTTTGGCGTTGTTGACATCTACTTTGACAAATTCAATGCCGTCTGTTTGGCCATCATTGCCATTGGTTCGGGTTGCCCGATGCGATTGCTTTCGTTCAGTTTGCTTTGAAAATGTGTCGTTTGTTGGTTTTTGAGTTTCGAAAGGAATGTGATTCCGCACTCAAATCTAATCTCCACTTCATCATTGATTAAAACACGAGGAACGCCATCGAATTACTTCCGACAGACACGATCGTCGCAATCACTTCGAAATCGATCGAGCGCGACCAACCCTGTTCATATTTTGAATCCAACATATGATATGACAGTCAGCAACTGAGTCGATCGGCATTTGTTTATCATAGCCGGACATCGGCACAGTGCTCTACTCGCATTCCAAATTGTTTATTTGCACTCCTTCCCGAATGAGATTAAGTTCGATTTTTGTCCGTTTTTATTGCCCGTTGAATTGAGAGTGAGTTAATTGTGTCCACGTTGTTAATTATCGTGTCTGTTGAGCGAATCGATCCGCTGTTCGAAATGCTGTGCTTTTTCGTTTGATCGATTATTGGCGGGACGAAGTGAAACGAGCATGTGAGTATGCGCAGTCCGCTTGAACTATTTTAATGTTAGGCGGCTGTTTCTGAGAGCGCGTCTTGTGTACACATCGCTCACGAATAATGGCTGGTTATTATCGTTTGCATTGAATATTTTTGAAATGTTCTCTGCTTTGCCTCACAAATACAGCATTTATGGGGTTTCTTCGTCATTCCGCATCATCTGTTATCAGCGCATTGAGTGGGGTTGAGTGCTCTGGAGAATGTTGCGAGCATCATTGCTCAAACAATAGTCGTTATCGTTAGATTACTCATCGATTCGAAAAAGAAAACTAACTATCTCGAACTAATATTTGATATTCGGTCCCTCGCATTGTCTGATCGATGATGATAAAGACAGTTCCACGCAGCCCGCATTTGACATTGTTCAATAAATGAAGAAACTAATTAACCGAGCGATTGTATGTTCTTTTTCGGACGCATTTAGCAACGATTTGGTGTAGTTTGTCAATGCCAGTGTGTAATTGACGGTCGGACGAGACAGGTCTAAAGTGGTTTTTGAGTCGGAAAATATTCGAGTAAAATGGACAGTAGCGCATCGGCTGATATGAAGTACGTGATTCTCGACACGGACATGGGCACTGACGATGCTTGGGCCTTACGAATGCTGTTGCAGGCTGAGAGATCGAGAAATATAAAAGTGCTGGCACTCACTTGCCTCTACGGGAACACTACAATCGAAAATGTGGTCCGAAACTCCAAGAAAATATTGGGTTTTTGTGATCGGTCTGATGTATGTACGTTGCATGATGTTACCAGCGGGAGTGCGAAGATTTTAACAGAGTTTTCCTTTCAGATTCCCATCTACAAAGGTGCCAGTGAGGCTCTCATCCCAGGACCACAGGGTGTGATCTTCAATGGTGCCGACGGAATGGGTGACATTCAGCCCTTGGACGAGTCGATTCCGATATCAGACATCGTTCAAGAGAAACATGCTATCCAGGCTATTCGAGATATCGTGCTGGAGGTAAGAATTTCTCATGGAGCTTTCGCTGAAACACAAGTTAACCACTGACTTTCGAAATCAGAACCCGCAAAAGGTAACCCTTCTGTGTTTGGGTCCACTCACCAATCTGGCGCTGGCCCTGAAAACCTACACTGAAATCCAGGGCAAGTTCAAGGAGATATTCGTAATGGGCGGCAATGTCAGTGGCTGTGGAAACGCAACCAGATGTGCGGAATATAATTTCTATGCTGATCCGGAATCGGCTCACATCGTACTCGATTCGGCCAAATGCCCCGTCACAATTGTGCCATGGGAACCATGCATGGAGGAGAATATCGTGGGGGTTTCAATGGTGAGTCCTGTAGATTCCCCTTCGCTCGCATCACCCGTCTTTACTTTTCGCTCTTTTTTCTCGACAGGAATGGCGTTTGAACACCGTCGGAATCATCAAGAATGAGTTCGTTGAGTATCTGACCCTGGCGGAGCGAGCCTGTTACAAGGACTACACCAATTGGGCTGTGTGCGATGCCTTTTGCATGGCTGCGTTTTTGTATCCAAAGTGCATTCTGAAACAAAGAAAGTTCCACGCGACCATCGAGCTCAACGGGAAGCACACTCGAGGCCAAGTGGTGCTGGATCACCTGAGGGAGAATCCAGAAAATGTGACCGTCATTGATTCTTTGTGTTCCGTTCAGCTGAAGGAGATTCTCCTTTCGGCTGCGAAATTTGATTGACAATAAGTGACTTGCCATTGATGGCATCCAACCAAAGTGCCAGGAAGCACAAACTTGTATTAAAGATTACCTCAACGAAACATCAAATGTCTTTCAATTTCTCGCTTCCATGTCTTTTCCTCGCGACCCAACCTGATTATGCAAAAGTAAAATTTAACTCGGGCTACGTGACTTGACCGATTTGAATAAACAGAATTCAGCGTGGATCTTGTTGATGCGATGCGAAGATGACGTTTGTTCCGAGAAAACTGTTATCGCGCGTTTGAATATCACACGATTGCTGATAAGATTTTCATCTCAAAAGGGGAAGTGGTGGGCGCGCACGCTGGCTTGAGAACGTCCTTGAACGTAATTTCACGGTTATTTCGTCAACTAAAGCGAATTATAACGAACTATTAGCGTCCAATATCGCCTATCTATTGCTTCTGATGTTTGGCTTCTTGTGATGATTCTGCCGCAATCTTTGAGAATACGAAATCTTAAGCCGCTTAAAGACAGATGAACAGCCATCAGCGACCTCACGTTTTATGAAATCATGCAAAGCAAAATGAAAACAGAACCAAAAGACAAAATGCATAATCACGGAGCGTATCAAATAGTATGATACAATTTTCCTCCCTAATCGTCGATACCAAATGTTCCATGATGAATTCTTCCCAAAAAAAATTTAACACAAAACATTTCAGTGTGAAACATGTCTGAACCAGTCAAAATTAAGGCCTGGCCGGTATGAAAAAGAGGAGACTATGAATTGAAAATATAAATGTAAACACGCGCTAATTTTCAAGTATAATTTATCGTGGGATTGTCCTTAAAAAAACTGAAAAAATACTGTTGACGTCACACCTTGCACACCTTCATCTGTGTGATAAAATTGATAAAAATCATGCCAAAAAATGATCATATGATTTTCGGCCTATAAAAGATCTCTTCTTTTCACAGATCACAATCACTCCGAAGTTGAGCTGTAATTCGCAAATCAGTTTATCGCGTGTGAGTTCTGTGAGAAAGTGCATTTGAAATGGAAAACGACGAGATGAAGTACGTGATATTTGACACAGACATGGGCACCGACGATGCTTGGGCGCTCCGTATGCTGATGAGAGCTGAGAAAACCCGGAAGAACATCAAAGTATTGGCAGTCACTTGTCTCTACGGAAATACCACCTTGGACTTTGCCGCTCGAAATGCAAAAAAAATCTTGGAGCTTTGCGACGGATGGAATGTAAGCTTATTGGCTTTGGCTGTTGATTGGCGATGAGATGAGAATAATCATGGGGAATCGTCTTGCAGGTTCCGATTTACAAAGGTGCAGTGGATGCAATCATCCCAGGGCCAGCTAGAGAAGCATATCACGGTGCTGATGGTATGGGAGATGCTCACCCAGTCGACGAAACAATACAGATATCAGAAATCGTTCAAGAGAAAAGTGCCATCCAGGCCATTCGGGATATCGTGATGGAAGTAAGCATTTCTCATTGTTCGTTCAGTGAATCACAAGATAACACTAGACTTCCGCAATCAGAATCCGAAAAAGGTGACAATTCTGTGCTTGGGTCCGCTCACCAATCTGGCGTTGGCCCTGAAAACCTATCCTGAAATCAACGACAGTCTCAAAGACTTGTTCTTGATGGGCGGAAATGTGACTGGCTGCGGAAACACCACCCGATGTGCGGAATTCAACTTCTACTGCGATCCAGAAGCAGCCTACATCGTTTTCGAGGAGCTCAAATGTCCCATCACTATGACACCGTGGGAGGCGTGCGTCAACAATAAATTTTCAGTGGAGTGGAGATGGGATGTGATCGGAGGCATTCATAACCCCTTCGTCGAGCACATGACGATTGCTGAAAGGGTCTGCTACAAAAACGAGTCTCAATGGTTTGTTTGCGACTCGCTTTGTTTGGCGATATTTTTGTTTCCGAAATGCGTTCAAAAAACACGAAAGGCTCACGCAACCGTTGAGCTAGGCGGACGACATGCACGTGGGCAGGTCGTTTTGGATCATTTGGGGAAAAATCCAGCAAACGTCACCATCATCGAAAGAGTTGATTCCGAACAGCTGAAAGAAATCATTGTTTGGGCTGCTTCCGACATGCGAATCACAGACCATGCTTGAGGAAAACAACAAATTTTAAGATAATTGAAATGTGTTAGATTTAATTGGAAACGACTCATTTTTTCTTTCCGCCCTTTCCCCCCTTCTTGCTTTTCTTCTTGGGCCGATATGGACCCAGCTGTTTGCGCACCATCGTGCCTCTCCACCAAGACTGAATCGCAATGGCGGCATTCCGTTGTTTGGCTTCAAACTGGCGTTTCTCTTCGCGAATCTTCTGCTCTGTGCGGTACGTTTCGATGAAGGTCTGTCGTTCCTCGTATCCACCGCGAATCGTTCCATATTTGGTTTGAACTTCAGCAATGTTTCCCTTCATCTCTTCGATACGATGATCCAGCTCCTCTTTTTCCTCCTCATAACGGCGTGACCACTCCACGATGGATTCGTGGAGCTTCCGACACTTCACTTCGTTGAAATTGCGCGCATCATTCATGACCCGTTGCTCGCGTTCAGTCTTCCACCGAAGTTCTTCGAGAGTAGCATCCAATTGCCTCAACTCATGCCGGAAAATGGCTTCGACTTGTTCATGCCGTGTCCGCTCCCACTTTACCACCATATTATCCTCCATGCTGTGCTGTTGTTTGTGCTGCTCGCACTCCCGCTCGATGTCCACCAGTCGTTCGGAAAGGTCTTTTATCGTTTGCTGACCACCATCGCGACACCTCTTCAACCGAATCACCAATTCATCCAGCAATTTCTGATTTCCTTCGTGGTTCTTCAGCAACAGATATTGATCCCTTGCCTCACGATTCTCCGCCAGAATAAACTGCTTGAGCACATTTAGCGTTCCATCTGCCTGAAATTCCTGGCAACTTTGCTCCAACAGCCATCGAATCAGTTCAATGTCTTGCTCCAGCTTGATGTTGGTCATTGTTTTGAAGGCCTCACGCAGCGGCTGCAGTGTCTTTTCATCATAGAACTTCTCTAGAAAATGCCCGTCAAAACGCACCGCCATTGGTTCAGGTTCCTTCCAAATTTCGTTTTTTATCGCCGATCCACTTATGCCTCGATTGATGATGCTCAATTTGCAAACAGTTTCAGTCAAAACACTCACCACAGCGGTCTTTTCAAAGATCGACAGCTCGTACGGTTGATCATGAAACTCGATCTCCGCATTTGGTCGAACCGCCTTCAACAAATGCGCCAAATACGAATTATAAAATTGCCCATTCACATCTCGTTGACTCCAGTCCATTGTGACGGCCAATTGATCGGGTTATTGTTGGGCGATTGGCAGTGCTTTTGTTGCATCGCTCGAGCCAGTTTGTTATTGTGTTGCCCTAACGATGGATTTTCCGTTGGCAAGACATTGTCGGAGTGTGAGAAAGTCAACGGTTTTCGACGGTTGACGAACGGTGCTCAAACCCATTCTGCCCTTGATTGTGACTCAGCCCAAGCGATAAATTCATCGCCAAAACATTCAATATGACCCATCCACTCACCTTGAATCGTGAAATATTGATAATTTCATTCCCGAAAAAGTATTAAATTTTATCAAGCAATTCAGCTTGTGAGTTGAGTTATGCAAAAAGATGACACGAAAAACACCGCGGAACACCGACCATACGACCGAGACGAGATATGAACGACACGATAATGCCTGTTATCATTCACACTTGCACCGTGTTCGCGATCGCACACGTCTGTGGGCACATTCGTTCACCGATAGCGGTCAGTGTGATTTTAGATTTTTCGTCAGACAAACGTTTTCCAAAGCGCATTGCTGGCGCGTCGACAATTCAATATTTGCTCAGCGAATGAATTTTGAATAAATTTCAAACGAAACGCACGAAAAACAATAAACTCAATTGACCGCAGCTGTGTCGGGGGCTGCGTTTGTGTGTGTCTGTGTGCCAGTGCTAGTGTCAATGTGTGTCGCCGCATAATGTTCGTCTCTAATTAGCATTAATTGAAGTGTGTATAACAAAAGAGAATCGCGACTTTTGAATTCGATCTAAGTTCAGCCTTCAATCAATCGACGTCAGTGTCTGCAAATTCGATTGCTGTGCGCATCGCCAGGAGGCATTTGAATAGATTTCCGCGTGGACTTGCGACTCAGCGACTTGATGGCTGATCCACCACCTACACCAATACATTGATGATCCGGTTTCGGCAATTTGCAGCAATTGACAACGGAATTCGTGTGTACGTCGCGCGCTCCAGCCTTCATTGTTTTGACGATAATAGTCGGTGCGGTGCTATAGTTTCGCGTCGCTGTCTCTTCGATTCTGTGTTCAACGAATTTGTGTAAATAACACGCAAGTGTAGTGCGTTCCGTTCAGACGTTTCCATTGTCTCTCCCAGTGACACACAAACGCCGGTCGTCACTTGAATGTCGTTCATTTGCTTTCGAAGAAATTGACATTTTCTCTATTCAATCATTCTGTGACTTCATGTCGATTGAATTGAATTGACGATTCAACGATCTTGAAAATGGTGCGGGATCGCATCGAGGAGCTTCGAAGAGTAAATTTCACATTTCAACTTAATCAATTTGCGCTTGCAAATTTTGTTTTCGACAAAAGAAATGTCTTTAATTCACGTTTTTGTGTTGGAATCTCATTAGATATCCGATTTGCCAGCAACGTACAAAGAAGTCGCCGTTGACATCGCCGAAAATGATTTAGCCGATCAAATTTACAAAGTGCTCAATGAGGTAATTATGCTGCTGGGCATTCTTCCGTTTGCATGCGATTAAATCGATGATGCAATCGAGATGAGTCTCAATTGGCGTCGTTCCGGTTGCGATTCGATTAATCAAGTGTGGCTGACGGTCATTCGCCGAGGTTAATCAATCAAACTGGCGACACGATCGCAACAATATCAAGCTCTTGGAGTAATTACCCTCTTCCCCTCCTTGAAACAGTACCAACAAATCCGGCAATGGATCGAGGACATTCGGAGCAACATCGAGAAAATGAAACAGACGATTGTGGAGATGGCAGCCACTTTCCGGAATGCAGCGTCGAGAAAATGTGAGTTGTCTCAGAATCATCACGAACTCAATCTCAAATTCAAATTCGTTCAATTTGCTGCAGCTTTGCCGGAAGACATGGAAAAGACACGACAGGCCAACATGTCGCTGTGCCAGCGAGTGTACACTGTGATGAAAGCCTTGGAATCAGACATTCCCCATGACGACGACTATGCCATTCTCTCGCGAATCAAACGACTCCATTTCTATTGCATTCGAGAGGATTTCCTCACCGTTTGGCAAGAACACGAAAGGTTCTTGATGGGCTATGAAGATCGCCTGAAGAAAGCTCTCAAACAACACGCCAAAATTGGTAATTTATTGGATGGCCTTCAAGAGTGCTTTGCTTAATTCGCTTTGGTTTTCAGTGGACGCCAACATAACTGAAGAAGAAACGGAAGCGCTCATTGCGAATAACACAACATCACTCTTTGTCGGGAATGTACGTATTCGAGTAGCGCCTTGTTGACCGTTTTCTGACTTATTTCTTCCTCGAACGGACGCAGATTATCGAGGAAACAGATACGGCACGGAAGACCTTACGGGAATTGTTGATACGGCATTCGGAGCTGGAGAAGATCGAACGATCCCTGACCGAGGTACGAGACATGTTCCTAAGGATTTCTACGCTGGTGATGGAACAGGTGAGTGTTGACGGCGGCGATGCGACTATCTCCAATCGTGAACATTTGCCGGTCTTTCAGAGCCCTCTCATCCAAGTCGTCGAGTATCATGCAATGCAAGCGACGATAAATATCGACAAAGGAAACGAGCAACTGGAGAAAGCTCGAGAGAATCGAATAAAAGCGCTAAAGGTAAACACAGACTTGTCTCTTAAATATCCAACATTTTTATTCATAGAATCCATTTCGTTCTCGTGGCATTTCAGAAGAAAACATGGTTGCTCTTCTGGCTAATTGTAATACTAGTGATTATAATCATTTTGCTCGTGTTTGTCGATTAACGGTGGCGGTCGTGGTCCACGCTTCAGTGAGTATTCTCGAGAAAAAAAAACGTTTATTCTGGAGAAACATGCTCTCACGGACCGTCCGGCTAACGGACACTTTAACAAACTCATCTTTGAGTGACTGATCGTTCGCGATGCATCGACTAAAACTCCCAAAGATTTTGGCGTAGAAAAAAAAAATTTCGAATATTTTTCTGTATTGATTGCCTTGTAGCGTATTTATAACAAAATTATCGAAAATTGTTCGACGATTAAGAACTCAATTACGTAATTTACTGAAATTAATTCTAAGATTTTGAATAGAAAAATCATAAAAAAAGCAAAAAAAAAAAAACCAATCGCCTTCTTAAATAAAATCAATGCAATAATAATCATTTGACGTGCAAAAAAAAAAACTGGTTAACTTAATCGGTTACGCGGCCCATCTTATGACACAGCGCTTACTTCTTTTTCGCGGAGTAGGGGGGAGTGGTGAAGAATTTTCGTTCCTTGCGAAGGGTTGTGGTTCCGTTACGCAGAGTTGGAGTGGCTGCGAAGAAATGCAGGGATGATTATCGGCGTTCAGTGCTGGGGACTGAGGAGTACTTACCGAAGAACTGTCGGGTGTTGTTGTGCTCGATTTCGGGTGTTTCGACTTTCAGAAAACGCCCCCAATAATCCGTGGGGATGTTCAGCAGATGCTCCATCACCTGGAAGAAATGAGAGGAGAATCAGCGGGTTGATTCAATCAAGCTTTCGAGGGGTCACTCACGTTCGCTTGGATCATAGTTTCCGCGTAGATGGCATACCGATCAGGATCCGCACTGGAGTAGCCGAGCACAGTGGGGCCAAAGATCTTTGCCAAATTGCTGATGGGCATCTTAACCGTCTTGCATTCGGCGACGCGTTGCAAGTGCTGGATCAAAAGAGCCAAAGTGTCGCGATTTGCTTGCGGCAAACGCTGTATCGAAGCGTAGATCTCTTGAACGGCCTCGTTGTCATCAACACACTGAACGGCGTTCGAAAAGTTCTTCCACAAATGCGTTGGAATCAGTGGCTCGCGCAAACTGCGGAGAAAATCTTTGACGCAACCGCAAATGACATGAATGTCAATGTTGCTCAATGGCGGAATGGTTTTGCCGCGCAAGAAGCGTTCTTTCAGTGCTTTTATGTCGCGTTCGGATCCCGAAACCCGGTAGATTCCCTCCTCGGAGAGGCCTCGCGTTTCAATCTGTTTGGAAGGGAGTTTAGGGAATTAGAAACTTGAGCGGAAATGAAGACCTGCAAAGCTGAAACTACCTCATTGATGCAGTGCACGATCAGGCCAGGAACCATCGGACCGTCGGATGGGGCGTAGTCACCAACATCACCCATTTTACCAGCTTTGATCGTTGGCGTTCCTTGGCTCTTCGGAACGCAGGCAACGGCCAATTGGATCTTGCAGTCGGTGTGGACGCAAAGGCGACAATTGCGGCACTTCAAGGCAATGGTGCCGAAGCGGATCCTGAAAGAATGAGCTCGTTAATTTCCATCCACACCAGGCGTACGCTGATAATACTCACTTCTTCAAACAGTAAGCACATTGGTCCGATCGCAAGAAGGTTTTCACCGCGAAACCATGTTGACGTCCTTGTAAGTTCAACAGCAGCTTTGGATTGTTGTTGATCTCGTGCACTGGAGGAGCCGATGGCGTTTGTGAAATGAATTTCATGGATGATCGCTTCGGAGTGGTCGGCGTGAAATCGTTTTGCTCGTACTGGTTATCAACCTCGTTCAGTGGGCGAATATCGCTTGGAACGGCTTCTATGACGGATGTCGCTTGGATCGGTCCATTCCCTTGCGGAATCGACAGCTTCGTTGTAGCGACAATTTTATCGGTGGCGCTCAACTCCAGAACGCTGCCTGAATGACGGAAAAGTGAATCGGTTTAGATTTTGCTCGCGAGACTCCCTTCCAAAGTACTCACTTCTGCTTTTAAGAGCGTCAACGCTCTTGCGTTCACTCCGACGCGATTTTCTCTTATCAGCTGAGGCGGTAGCAAACGACGCATTGGCCGCATTCGTGTATGAGGGCCGATGTTTCTTCCATTGTTTTGTGTGGCCGATGCCAACGTCTAAGAAGTCATCTTCCGACTGAGTCAACGACAGATTCGATAGGAATGAGCCAGTCGAATTGATGTCGTTGCCGTACTTCTCTTCGATGTACTTGTTCGACTTTCGTTTGCGCGATGACACATTCAGAAATGCCAACTTGTTTCTCGTCTCATCCTTGAGGTCCTGTTCGCTCAGCAGAAATTCTCGCACCTGGCACATTTTCTTTTCCTGCAAAGCAATTGAACGAATTTTATGTAAACAAAGAAACGATGAAAACCACGTGAATTTCTTACGACTGCATCTCGGTCTTGCTCAGCATCTCGTCGAGCTTTATTTTCCATTTCCAAAAGACGACGAGCATGGAATAATTTCGTTTCCAAATCGGCCATTGTTTGTAGCGATTTATCAAGCTCTCGTTGCAGCCGCTGTGCCTCTTGGATGGAGCTTAGCCATTGGTGACGCCACTCATCTTGCATTGCCACATAACGACGGAATTCTTAAGAGGAAGAAAAACACAAACCAATCGTATTAGTCGCAGCTTGCAAAGCCAAATGGATTGAATTAAATCGACTCACCTATTTCCGCAGTGCCATCAGTCAGTACGCCGTCGCACCTAACCAAATCATCGAATGCGGCCGTAATCGAAAGTTGTTCCATTGCAGTTCACTCGATTATATCATTCGTTCAGAAAATTAATGCACGACCCTTAACTCATTAAAATTTACTCAAAAATCAGAAAATAATTCTCGCCCAAGCACCAAATCGTCACAAGCACACGACCTCCTTTCGCCCAGCAAGAAAAACGTTACAGCGCGTCAGAGACTGTCAAAATGATGCGAAGATCGCGACAAAGCCGTTATTCGGATTTTTCTTTTTTTCTTTTCACACTTGGAATTTTGTTAACTCGTTTAATTATTATTAATTAGTTTCGAATGTTTGTTTATTTCGATATTTATCTGGTGTTTGTTTCGAAAACGATGCCAAGCGTCGATATAAAATGAAAAAATAACGCACCACTCAATTCACACGACTTGTTTGAATGACAACCATATTTGAATTTTTTCGGTTTACAATGCTGCCAATGTGCCAATGCTTAAGGTTTGACATAAGGTTGGTAGCACTGGATGACCCGTTCAATTTCAAAATAAATTTGCATCGATGCAGGCGAGTTCAAAATTCGTCACAATTTTATTCCGAAATGGCCGTTGAAAAATATATTTAATTTTCTCCAAACTAAAGAAGAAGAAGACTAGACAATTGTTTGAATTAACAACTAACTACGGAGACTGAGCGATCCCGAAAGCCTGTGAAATTCGCCTCAGAGACAATTCGGAAGAAATAAAAGACGAAAACCATGATTAAAATGGATGTATCTTCAGATGTTTTTATTTAAAAAAAATTTCATTTTTCTTTTCAATTTTTTATTGTACATAATTTATGAGAATATAATAATAATTAATTAATAATATTGAATCATAATGATAATAATAATAATAATAAATTATTTGATTTCTTTGAAATTCCTCGTAATTAAAATGTAATTAGAAATTTGCATAAATATTCCTAAACGTTGATGTTTGTTTTTCTTAATTGTTTCATTGTCCGGTATGCTGAATGGTGCATGAACAGTGTTGAACGTCCGTAACAACGTCCAACGATGATCACGAAAACTGTGAGCAAACAACTCTATCTGACACTCTCTGGCGGAATGCAAACACCACACTTGATTTATTAGGTGCTTTTGAAATCAAGTCTCAAATAAAAACAGGCCATTTTCAATTGAATTCGTGCATGCAAAAAATGTATTTATTTTAATTAAATTTCCATGCTTAATTTAAACGAAATTGAATCGAAATAAAATTAAATGTGACACTTAATCCCGACGGAAAACAAAGCCTGTGCGAGAAAATCCCGGGAAATATTTGCGTTTTGTGTTTCGGAGCGAAATTTCAATCAACTCACTCGGGCCATCGGACGACTTTCACGCAATTCCGCAGTTCCGCCACTCGTCCCGAAACCGCCATCCCGCAGAAAAACCAATTGCCAGTTTGCTAAAGAGTTTGCTTTTTATTTTAAAATGTTTTCGTTCCATTTTCATCTCTTTAATGTCATTTTGAAGGTACATTACGAATTTACAAACTATGCTCTGTCTCTTTCATAAATCAGTTCTATCAATTGTCTCTCAATGGACTTTGTTTAGAATGTTGAAAATGAACCAATTGATTTTGTAAACAAACAAAAACAAATGAATGGTGTGAACAATTGCGGATTGAATGATTAATTAATTCTCTTCAAAATGGGTCTGTCTGTGTGTGGTTTAAGCCATTCCCTTTGGAATGCAGACATGAAAATCGCCTTGTGAGTGATTTCCCTCTGTCATCCAATCGGTGCGACGAGTACGAGCTGATCGGCCAAATGACTTGGTCCACAAATTTCCTTAGCGTTTCATGTTTTCATCGAAAATCTTTCCGAAGAAACAAAACGATTTTCAACAAAAACAATTTTCTTTTTTTTTCGTTTTTAACAACACAAATTTTTCTTTTAAAGTTTTACAAATGACGAACGGCTTTGATCAAATACATTGCAATTAAATCCGACGTGAGCGAACGACAACTGATCGTTTGCTGGCCGGTGAATTGGATTCGAAACTTGAATTCGAATTGCCACCGGATCCATTCGGCATCGTATTGGATTTCGAGGAATTTACAATTATTTTCGGCTAGCATTCCGTGGAGGCAGACTTGGCCCCGGCGGATCTCCCTTTTCCAATAGTCTTAAGATCTTTGTCGGATATAAAAAAGCGAAATAAAAAGAATCTCAAAATTTACAATTTCT
>JANSTV010049950.1:0-14318 GCA_027564135.1 Lestremia cinerea
AGACTGTTGCTCCAGGCGATGTGCTCAGCCAGAAGATAAAATTGGCTAATGTCTGATTGTGCGGCGCATGGGATATTCTTCGTTTTTGATGTTTTTCGATTAGAGCGCTTTTGGTTTTCGTGTGTTGTTTCTCGGTTGTGCTGTCGTCTATGGTCGCTCTGACTGGGTCATTATGGACTATTCAAATTGTACGAAAGGGGGAATGGCCCGTTTGATGTGCACGCGTGTGCATTGCCCAATCTTAATGTGTTATTGTCAACGATTTCATTTCGACGCGTTTGTTGTGTCTGTTTCCTTTTCGCTTCTCTTTTCTGTCTGCGCGCCAGTTTTTGCTTTGAATTGCGCTCTTTTGTTCAACGTCTTCAATGCGATTACGATCGTATTGCACTCGAGTGCATTGTGTGCTTGTTGAAGTGCGATTTCGGATGATTATTGACGCGCTCGCTCACCCGAATGTGTTCCCAGCGATCGCTTTTCGGGCTGGAACGACTTTTTGTTGGATGGGTTGGGTTGAGTGGGGTTCGATTGATGCAATGTCATGTCTCCCCGGCCAATACATATTATGGAGCAGAAACTGAGGAAAGCAACCGGTTTACGTCGAGCTCCCGATGAGCTTGACTGTCAAATGGAGACTCATAATCTGCACGTTGGATGATTTCCTTCCGTGAGTTTCCCTTCTTGTGCTGAATTTTCCATGAAAATTGTGGAAAAACGACTCCTACGGCATTGAGAAACGGCAAATTTGAATCTGTGTTCGTGAAGACGATAATCGGCGCAATCATCGAACTGCTCACGTTTGTTCAATCGAATCTCAAATTGACAACCCTGCACACTCATCAACCATACTCGTAAAACTCATGCGTATACACGAAGAGCTGAGAATCGAATGGAAGGCATTTTTTTCAATCTGAAAGATTGATATTTGAAACGGAAACAATTATCGATTCATTTCTCGGATTGCAACGCACAGCATTCACGAAAAAAAAGCTGACTTGGAAACGACATCCCAATGATGTATGCGTTCCTTTGACTGGACCGTTCTAAATCACAAGCTGGACCAACATGTCACAATGGTTTCTGTGTTGACTGGGCGTCCGTGTTGGAAGCATATCGAGAATTCGACCGACGATCGAAAAAACAAACGATCCAACTGGGTCCGCTTCCAATGTCACGTTATGCGTTTCGAGTTTCGTTTTGAGTTTCGTCAAGACGTAGCGACTGTTCTCGACCGGACAATATCGATCATATTGGATTGAGACGCGAACCCGAACGGTTTAACCTTTTGAGTCTTCGAGTCAAGTGAGTCAAGTGAAGTGAACCAAGTGGATCAGTTTGGACGAAGGAAATTCTTCAGAGAATTTTACTGTGGCGATTTTCAAATCGCTTTGGTAAGTGAAACACCAGAATATATTCTAATGCGAGCATTTGGATGAGTTTTTTGGTGGGGAAATTCTGTGCAGAAAATGTCTAACCGAAATAATATTGATTCGAAGTGCGACGCAAGCTCGAAAGCTTCCGTTATGTAATTGCGCAGAAGAGTTTTCACTAGTCAAGTTGACCGTTATTCTCTCTTGTTCGTTCGACCGTTTGGATTTCTGAAAGGCATTTTTTTCGACTGAGAGACAAAGATCGCGTTGAGATAGTTTTTTCGAGAAAATTTGTGAGAACTCTAATCAGAAATAACATTTTAATTGAAGAAATCGGTGGTTTTTTCTAGCCAGAATTTGGAAAATGTATTTTTCACAATTTGCTTTCTTGATTTCGATCCATTTGGAGGCTTATCTTCAGGCAAAAGAAAAAAAAATGTTTCCGAAAAAAAGTTGGGATTGCAGCAAAACTATGAAAAGCTACGTCCATCACTGGTCAAGATAGAACCGGCCAAAGTCGAAATAACGACAGCGGAAAAATGCCGTTATTCAGATTTGAGTATGCGTTCGCCGCCATAGTAACAAAGCTGTTTCATCAAAATAACGAACAGTCCAGTATCGGCGCGATATCATCGAAATGACTTTGACTTCTAGTTTTGTCCCATTCTCAATATTTTCCGAAGACATTTTCTAGAATTTTGCCTGAAGATGATCCTTCAAACGGATGCGAGCGTTTTGATGAGTTTTTTTTGTGGAAAATTGTGAGAATTCTGCGCAGAAATAACATTGATTTGAAATGCGACGCAGGCTCGAAAGCTCCCGTTGAGAAATTGCGCATTCGAATTTTCACTCGTCAAGTTTACCGTTATTCTCTCTTATTCGTTGGATCGTTTGGATTTTTTGAAAAGAATCAGACATTATTCGATTGATTCGAGTGCTTGAGTCGGCATTGACAAAGATCGAATGCGAGCAACAATGTTTCGAAAATAATTTTTCCCACAATCAGGCAAGTGAAACAAAAGCGATTTCTTCAAAACTCAAATGTTCTTCTACTCAGAATATTCACAAATTTCATCCAGAAAACGCATTGAAACTATTGGTTGGTCGTGCTGCTTGTTTGAATGCGATCGTTTTTCATTGTCGACTCAACGACCCTCCAAACATTTCTCTAACCAAAGCGAGGATTGATAAACATAACAATCGATCCATTTGTTCACACGCGTGATGTTTATTCAAAAAATGGACCCATTTCAACTGGCCCGTAATTAAAATCGAAAATTTACGATAATCACCATCGTTGCGTCGATGAGGCACTTGAGCCGTTCGCAGAAAACTCGTTGGAGTGTCGCATGCCTTCACTCTCTTCGGTGCTGAAATCACCATGCCCGGGCCAAATCATGTTAGAATCAATGCTGCGTTGTCTTACATTGTTGCAAAGCGTTTTGTCAATCCGCTCCTTTCATTTCAGATTGTTTGTTTTCGTTCTTTTAATCTGCGGCTGAATCAACGGACCGAACTCCGAGATTATTGTTGCGTGAGTCAGCGCTGATGATGCAATACTCGAAGCGATTATTTACATTATGAATTTTGTCATTTACAGCCCTTCACATTTCCTGCGATCATCAATACAAGTCAGCAAATCAAAACAATCGTATTTCAAAAGTAAATTAATTCTGTTTAAACTTTTTCAAAAAAAAATAAATTGAATTTTTTTCGCTTCCAGAAGCAAACCTCCGCAATGTTGAGCGAAAAGATTTCTCTCGAAGAGAAATTCGTTTTTAATGCGGTCAGTTTCAACAACATGGTGGCCCATGTTTTCCTCCCTCGGAAACTGGGCGATGGATTTGATCCACATGTGCAGTCGGCCGTCGAGGAGCAACTACTCGCCTTGATGGCTGAAGTTGTGTTAGATTTTGACATCAACCTTCCAAAGGCGACGCACAAACTATTCGAGTCGATGCACCATCTGCAGTGCACGATGGGAATTCCGGATGTGGCTAATGCCATCTCTGATATGAAACCGGGCGAGATGTTTGGTCTGTACGTTCCCGCTCAGAATTGCGGACTCGTCTTGCATCTGCCAAGCGAAAGCGAGAACAATCGAGCCATTTTGGCGACATTTCCCGCTTCGCTGCCCAACGAGCTGATCCTCGACAGCCCGAATGACGTTCAGGTAGGTTTGTGAGGAAGTGGCTCAAGACAGAGTTCTAAAAGGTTTTACTTCCGTTTCAGGTGGATTTTCCGCACAAAGTCGTGGATATTCCGTACACCGATCTCGTCAAATCACAAATTTTTGCCGAGCAGTTGGTCAAACTGATGAAGACCGTCTACGAGCGTGCGATGCCCAAGTCGAAAAAAGCAGGTCAGCAAGTTTCCGAATGTAACGACGCAGCTGATACGATCTTCGTTTCTGACTGGTTGCTGGCATCGCTGGTCGATCAACAGTCGGATGTTGTGCCCATCGACGGGTTTCCTCGAATTTCCAAGAAGATCCGCGATGATGTGGTTTTCCAAACCGGAAAACTTCCGTTCAAACGATCTGGCCTGTGGACGACAATGCGAGTGTTTCTCGAACTAAGCCTCAAAACCAACGTCAAGGAAGCGACGCACGCAAAATTTATCTACAAAGTCGTCATGCTGCGATTCATGAGCCGAATGTGCCAGTTCTGGTTGAAATCGAAAATCGACATAGACCTGGCTATGCAAATGCTGGCCAAGATTGCCCGTCGACAGGAAAAGCTCATGATTGCTTTCCAAGGATTGTCGAAGCAGATTAGAGACGAAGTTGACTCCATGTTTGATGTCAATAGAGAATTTGTTGAGGACGTAATCGCAAGAGTTCGCGAAAAAATGGACCATCAATTTTCTGTTTTGCAAGTCCAAGATCAACAAAATGGGGCATTGGCGGCGCTAACCAATCTGGATTTCGCACGAGACATCGTCCACAAAATGCCGAGCCTTGAACGGTACATCCTATCAAAAACCGCCAATAAGGACGCCTTATTCTCGCTCCGTTCAAGCGCATCGACCATAGTTCGACGCCACCTCTTGGATGCAAAGACCTTTCCTCCGATGAATCTGCTCTCCTCTACGGATGAAATTGAGGTTGGTCTAGCCCTGGCCGATGTAGAAAATTGGATTTTCAAAATATCCGATAGATTTCGAGCCAACCACGCGGTTGCTACCCTTCAACTAGCTGTCACCTACGGCATCAAGGCCAAAGAGTACTACAAAGCAGATCCGGAGGGTGCCAGCCGCACGACTTTGGTCCTTCTGAAACTGGTCCAAGTTTTGGATAAAATTGCTGTGGTCAAGCACCCACTACTCCTGGAGCACGGAAGTTGTGTTCATCCAAAAATTTTAAACGATCTGCTGCTGCCGACAGGAAAGCAATTGCAACTGGCATTCGATTTGGAGAAATATTTCGGCGAACGAAATGATCGGGCCACTCAGCCAGGATTGCTCGAGCAGAATGAAGTGACCAAAAGTTCATTCTCGGCACGCTACGCCGCTAACAACGACACCATGCAAGAGGTGAAACAGAAAATCTTGGCTGAGGCTGAAAACAAAATCGCCAGCAAAAAGTCGGAAGTTCAAGCAGCTCGTGAAATGGTTCGAGAGTGGCGAGCACAAGCCAACCGCCTAGAGCACACCGATTACACCTACACCACCCGCTGGGGAGATCGCCGCACTCGGCACTGTAAATTCTGTCGCAAGTGTTCACTTCAACGGCAAATCAGCGAAAAAACCGTCACGCTCTACGAACGGCCTCTGAACCGATTTGAGCATAATCAAGATGCAGTCATGTTTGAGCTGATGATCCCCCAAGAGATCGCCTGTCTGCGAGATTTGCTTCACTACTTTTTGTACGATTTTTGTTCGAGCGAATCTGCAGCCCAGCAGTCAACCATTCACGGCGAATGGGTCGAATATGAACAGGTCGCCAGATACCGGACAAACAATCAAACACAGCGCGTACAACTGGGCAGCACAGCAAAGTTGTTCCTCAAATCCCATTATGGCACGAGCAAACACCCGGACAATGCTGACGATGAATTCATTGTCCAAAACGGATACAATTGCGTCTATCATTCGGCTAGTGGCGGACACTTGGCACGTCGAATGAATCAATTCACCGTGAAAGGTTTCTGCACAATGCACGTGCAAGCCGGATCACCATACAGCAAGATGCAATGGATGCTCAAGAGCACTGCCCACACCCAGAATAAAGTGCTGGCCCAGCAGAGTGACTGCCACCTAGAGCTATCCCTGTCCGAGTTCGTTGGATTCGGGTCCCTGCGATCGGACGGACATCGACTGCAGATACGCAATATCTATCGTGCCATCGAGACAGATTCGTTGTCCTTCGAGACCGAGTCCGTGGTGGCGCTCATCTTGCAAGCGCTATACGAAACCGGACCAAGAGATGAAAAGCATTGGTGTCGGGAATCTCATGCGGATCTTATTCTTCCGGAGTTTTCTGCCGGAATGATCGGACTACTCAAGAGGTACGCAAACGCACAAGCGAATAATTGGAAACATCCATTCAAGCTGCTGATTATCATCTCGATGGGCATCCGAATCGCTGAGATGAAAGCCAACGACGTTATTGTGCAAAGATCGGTTGATTTGCTTTTTGAATGCCGCAAGATCGCTAATGGGTGGATCGAAGAAGTGCAATCGGCAAAAATGGCCTGTGATTCAACCGAATCGGAGAAAATTGAAAAGCTGGGGCAGCTGCTGGTCGAGATTGGCATTTGTGCAGCGTTAACATTCAATTTGGACACCGAACTGCTGTTCAATGAAACTGTTGACTCTTCCGCTGCAATTCAAGCCTGGCTGCGTGGAGTCGTCACCATCAACAACAACATCATCCTGAGTCGAAGCGGCCTCATCGGCCTTTCGCCATTGAAACGAAATTTCTTGCGAGTCGTGCGCAACATCGGAGTACGTCTGGAGGCACCCATCAGGAAGTTGATCGAAGCCCAAACGCTAGCCGTCAGAAATTTTGCTGTTGAACAGTACGGCGTCGCCCACGATGGGCAATTCAATGGATGGAAGTCGCTGGCAGGAGTTTCGCATGTGGTTTATTCAGACGTCCAAATCGCAGGCATTGATCATCGAATCGAAATCGACATCATTTCGGGAAGGTTTCTCGTTGATGGCATGCCAATATCTGGACTGCCCAATACCATCACCAGCCACGCCACATTCGAACGCCTCTTCGGAGCCACCAGGTTTGAGGTGCAACCGAACAAAAGCCAAGTTTTCTGCACAAAATTTCGATATAATGGCTGCGATTACCAATTCCGGTTGTCCGGCGCTGATCTTACTATCATCGAGGACCAGGCGGAAGGTGAGCACTTGGAATTGATCCCGCACAAGAACTTAGCAGGTGACGTTCCATTTAAGCTCGAGAACGAGTACAGCCACTGGTGGAATCGAAGCCGAAACATCGTGGAGCTTCGCTCAAAGCGGTTCAACGCAACCAATTTCTGGTTTCCTGAAGAAGTCGCTTACCAGATCGACTTAAAGACGAAAACTATCATCGAGATGAAGACTCAACGAAAATTAGTTGACGTTCGAAGCGACAGCTTTCGGCGTATCGTGCAGTTCACCAACCGTCTGGAATTGCCAAAGTACGTCCATGTACTGACTGACATTCAGGAGGGAAAACCGCCGAAGACAAGTGTTGAATTGCCACGCCTCCGACTGCAATTCGAGATCGATGATAACAATGACGTGATGTCACACGAATATCGTGACATGCGTGCTTGCCTGGACCAGAAATTCGGGACGTTCATTGGCATGGAAAATGGCTTGCTGTTGGAGCATCGACAAAGCAAGAAGAAGATTTTGATAGTTCCACACGGCGACGTGATCAATAACGCAATGGACAAGGGTCATGTCGGTGGCTCAATTAAGGTGGATCAACTATTTGAGCCTCCATTTTTCATCTATGATGTTGATGAGCAGAACCGCAACTTGAAGGCACGCAACGCCCATTGTGCGTGGTTTTTCATGGCATATCTCCATGCTGTGACATCTCATCCGTTGCCAGACCCGTTCACCGGCATGACTGGCACTGAACGAGCGTTGCAGCTGCTCCAGACGGCGTTTTCATGGTCGTCCGAGCCATATGACGATTCCTCTATGCGAATCCTCAAAGAGTTGGCCAAATTGTCGCCAAAACGTGAATTTTATCCAGCACATTTGAAGACGTTCGTCAAAGTGGATTGGCCAAACCATTTGCATTCGTCGTCTTCGAATCAAGGATTCAGTATAATCGTCAATAAACTCCTGAAAGACAGTAAGCGGCTGCGATTCTTACACTTTGTTGAAAGTAAACCATCGACTGCAAAACATCTTTCTGACGAGGCCAAGGCGTATCGCCGGCACATGCCACACACCAACCCACACGCTCGCATCGATACGAATTTCGTTGATGTCACAACCGACACCGCCATCCACCATTCTCAACCGGACTCTTCGGACGCCGAATTGAACCAGATGCGGAATTTGTCCGCATTGCATCATAACGTTTCGTTCCACGTTCCGTCGAACGCCCTGAAGACTCTCCGAACTTTGCTGATCACAAGCTCCGAGCTCAACGGCCAGACAAATGCAAATAACTTTGAAGAACAAACCAATTTACGAGAAATTTGGATAGATTTCTACAACGCACTGCGTCGAGATGAAATCGATGAGCAAAATCGATTGTTCCTGTTCACCCAAATGGCGTATAACAACATTGACTTGGACAATCTGTTCATCCTTCAGGCGATATCTTGCAATCCAACCGTTTTTTCATCGATCGATCCACCGTTGGTGCGCGCTTTTATGACGCCAACTCAAGACAAATTCCAGCTGGCACGCATAGTCGCAATTTTGAACGAGCATCAACAAGGTGAAAACAGCTACCTCGAAAACCATCGAAGCGAACTTTTGGATTGCGGCGAAGATTCGCTTGCACGTGCAACACTTCTCTCAAAGTATCGATCCGAATATACCGCACTGGTGGAGAAACAAGTCGCGGCGATTTCGACGCAAATCCAAAGCGAATGGCCGTGTATGAGCTGTGATTATGATGCATTGCAAGCGACCTGCCCGGAAGAGCTTCAGATCGCATTGCGAAGCGCCCTGCAGACAATCAATCCACTTCTACAAATGTGGAATGAAAACCGATTACTCGGTATCTTTGTGAACAACGTGGCTGAAAAATTGAAGAGCTTAAAGAACAACGCATTGCCGGTCCTACCCCGTTGGAGTCATTTGAAGATGCCACTTCAGGACTGGCCAAAGTTTGACATAGATTTTGACGATAAAATGCGTAAAGCATTCAAACGGACGCCAACATCGAAGAAAATAGAGAGAGCTGCCCTAATTTTCGAAAGCGGAAAATTCGAAAGTGACGGATCCAGATCACTCACAGATGAATTGATCGCGTGGTGGAGAAAGTATGAGGAGCTTTCGCTTTCGTCAGAAGATCGATTCTTGGAGGATGCTGGATTGTATCCGCGACGAGTGCCGAGAACAACAATGCCAATGGTTCGAACCGCAGCAGAGGAGTCACAACGCAACTTCATCGGAGTGCTTTGCATGTTGACCAGTCTGGTGCAACGGGAGATGCGCATTGAGGCCTTCAAAAACCAGCTACCGCAGATGGAAGTGGCCCTGCGACGAGAAGAGGAGAATGAACCATTCGAGAACTGGTCGCCAAAGGAATATCCGGAATGGTTGCTATTCGAAGTCGAACAGAATTTGACCATTCGCCCGATTCAAATAGAGGTTGCGCAACGAATGATTCAACCTCATGAGACAGAGTCAGCCGGCGCAGGACAGAATTCAGTGATGCAACTCAATATGGGCGAAGGAAAAACTGCTGTAATTGTTCCCATTCTGGCTGCTCGCCTTTCGGATGGCCATCAAGTGTGCCAGGTGACCGTTTTGAGGTCACTCTTCCGAACAAACTTGAAATCGTTGCGTCTCGCCGTCGGCGGCATGCTCAATCAGCGGCTGTACACATTCCCTTGCCGTCGTGACATGATCATCGAAGCAAAGCAAGCACGTTGCATTTTACAAAGCTACGAAGAGTGTTTGCAGAAGCGCGGTGTCATCATGACCCTTCCGGAGTATCGATGCTCCTTCCAGCTAAAAATGTACGAAATGGCAAAGAAAAGAGAACTAAACGTCTCCAAAGTCTTGATGCAAACGCATGAATGGTTAAATGCTCACGTACGGAATGTGCTAGACGAATCAGATGCCATCCTCCACGCCAAATACCAATTGATATACACGGTCGGTGAGCAATTGCCACCGGATGGTGGTGAACTACGATGGACGGTCATTCAGGATTTGCTAAAAATCATTCCGCGTCACATGCGATCGCTTTGGGAAAAGCACGGAAACGAAAAAGTCGAGTTCGACGACACTCTCAGTCAACACTGGGAAAGATTCACGCCGTGTCGAATTCTCGACGAGAGCGTCTATGACGAGTTGAAGGAACTGATCGCCACTGATTTCATTGAGGGCCGCACGGCCATTCAGTTCCGCGGTTTGACTACGATCGAGAAGGAAGGCATCAAGCGGATCATCACCGACAAAAATCACATCTCGCATCAGCCAGAGAACAGCTTTAATCTCGATGTGGATCTGTTCGATGGGAATGTGTCGGCGCGCAACACCGTGCTGTTGCTTTCGGGGCTGCTCAAGTACGAGGTGCTGTACTTGGTGTTGCGACGACGGTGGCGTGTCAACTACGGCGTCAAGGTCGGCGGACGGCGTCAAATGGCAATTCCATTCATCGCAAAGGACGTTTGCGCTGAAAATACTGAATTCGGGCATCCAGATGTCGCCATCGCTTTCACGCACCTGTGCTACTACTATTCCGGATTGACCGACGGCCAATTGGAGGAATGCTTCCGTTTGCTGGAGCAGATGCCGCATCGCGAGAAGAAATACGAATCCTGGATATTGAAATATCGAGTGAACCCGTCAATTCGCTCCTACAACGACGTCAACCTGTCGGATTGTAGGCAACGTGATCATTATTTGTTCCCCGTGCTGCGTCGAAACATGAGCGTAATTGACTTTTGGCTGTCGAACTGTGTGTTCCCGAAGGAGGCTAAGCTGTTTTCCGAGAAAATGATGTGCACCGCTTGGGACCTATGCTCCGATGAACTGACCAAAGTTGTGACTGGATTCAGTGGGACAAATGACACGAAGAAGCTTTTGCCCCAGTCCATCGTGCAGAATGACTTGGCCAAGCTGGAAGGCACCAATGAGATGGTGCGTAACACTCTCTTGCTCGAAGAGAACAACAACTACCACAGATTGCCTCCGAACGTGAGTGGAACGAAAATCATCGAGCAACTGGCAACTGATGCAATTCCAGTGCTGCTGGACGCTGGAGCGCTCATTCTGGAGCTTAATAATCGTCAAGTTGCTGAGGCTTGGCTGAAGCTCGTTCCTCACGGAGACTTTGACGCAGCCGTCTATTTCAACGAGCAAAATGTATTGATGGTCATCGACCGGCCCGGCCTGATGCGCGAATTCGACTCGTCTCCTTTCCGCGAGAAACTCAATCGATGCCTCGTCTATTTGGACGATGCGCACACCAGAGGCACCGATTTGAAGTTTCCGCGAAAAGCTAAAGCCTGCGTTACTCTGGCTGGACTGCAAACGCGCGATAAAACAGTGCAGGCTTGCATGCGCATGCGTTTACTCGGTGAAGGCCATACGGTCAGTTTTTGGGCCTCAGAGGAAGCAGATAACGGCATTCGCGAACTACGTGGGAAATCCAAGAGCGATCCAATCGCAACAGAAGACGTTTTGGCCTTCATTCAGCACAACAGCGAACTCTTCGAAAAGGACGGACTAGTCCATTGGGCATCAGCTGGATTGAACTATTCGCAAAAGGCGGCCGCTCATCAACGCCATTCAAATGCATTGATAGAATTGACCAAGTGCTGCACTGACGGAGAGTTAACCGAGCTCGACGCGATGTATGGCGATCGAAATGAAGAGTTGCTCACTGCCATCGTGAGTAGACGTTTCAATGCGCTTGCCCAATCCCATGACGACATGACCATTCGACAGTTGATTATGACGAATGGAGACTTTGTGAGTCGTCGTCTGCAGGAGAACATTCCGGACGTGAAGCGTTTCAATCGGGCGTTGGACGAAGAGCAAGAGAAAGAGCTGGAACCAGAGCCCGAGGAGCAGAGACAGCCGTGGCGACCAGGACCATCAACACCGGCGACTCCAGCCATCGACGATAGTCTCGCTCGGTTCTGGCAAAGTGAAGGGCTTACGTCGAGCTTGCTCGATGGGTTGGAAAAGGGCGGATCAATTTTCAAGTTGCCGTATGCGTTGTGCGAAACCACCATCTGGTCGAAAATGCAGCCGCAGGCCTGGGGAGATAAGATCTACGTTTCACGGGACTTCATGAAAGTCATCGCTTGGGGTCAAGGAAAACATGACGAATTCCTT
Organism: Lestremia cinerea; assembly: GCA_027564135.1. Taxonomy (NCBI): domain Eukaryota; kingdom Metazoa; phylum Arthropoda; class Insecta; order Diptera; family Cecidomyiidae; genus Lestremia; species Lestremia cinerea. The sequence continues at coordinate 11,859 of JANSTV010049950.1, forward strand.
CGTCCCGTATGGTGGTTGGTCGCCGTCACTAAGCCAAACGAAACGACAGCCGAATTGTTGCTGATATGCAGTCCATTCGAGGCAAACCATTATTTGCCAATGTTTACGGGACTGTCGCATGTGTCACTTCACATGTACTCACCACGTACCTCGCCCGACAACAACACCCTCAAAAACATCAAAGCCTTGCAGCTGCCGGTCAAAGAAGAGACGATTTCTATCGACGGCCCAATCGAAGCACAACTTTCGGTCTTTGCCGGCAACATCTATTTCCGAAGCTCTGTCGAACAGCAGAACTATTGCAATTTCCTTGGACTGATTCCGATGCCTCTCAGCCCCGCACATGCATTGGCTCGTGACGAAGGCAAAATATCCTCCAACGGCTTTGTTCGGTCGGAACACCGCTCAATTTGCGAGGACATCCAGCAGTGCTGCCGCTTTGAGACTAATCCAGAGGAAATGGTCCTCAAAATCATCGACCGTCGTCACGGCTTTTTGCCGCGAATCGCTCACGTTGCGCTCATCGTCACCGAAGGAAACTCCTGCGGAATCAAATACCAAAACGACGCGACATCGAAACCTTAACCCATGGACGGACAAGAAGGTAATTCAATTTTGGTTCTTTCTCGACGCTTACCCCATTCTCATTTCGAACATTGTCTTTCAGAAGCTTGAAGGTTGATCAAATCAACCACATGACGAGATTTGCACCAGAAGTGCCTTTAATTTTGTTAAATTCTCTCCAGTTATTTCAATAAAACTACATTTTCGAAGAGTTTGAGAAGAATTTATCTTTCGATACAATTAGCTCCACGCCGCTTTGGGAATGCCCGCCCAACTCCCACTCGATTTCCTGAATCGAACCATTCTGATTGACGTCCGTGGCGCCGATGGTTCGGAAAACTCACGAATCTGTCCATTGCTGTGTTTCCGATGTCACAAATTGGACGAACTCAAACACAATTTCGAAAACTCCGATTCGTTAATTTTCCCAAAAACGTCCAATATTTCAGTGATTTAAGATGGATTACGTCCAAACAACATGATATCGACGAGGGGAAATCCTTGACGATATTAAATTATGAATATTAATTTGTCGTTAATGCGACTTAATGATTGAACTCACGTAAACTAAATCCAGCCAATTAGACGTGGAAATGGTTGAAATTGAATTCGAAAAAAGAAAAACGCAGATGAAAAATCGAAAAAAAATGAAAAAAAAATAAAATCCAAAAAAAAATTTCATCAGAACGTAAGTTGTGTCGTGTTCATAAATACGGCAAACGTCTTCATCATTAAAATCGAGAGCTGACATTTGACTCTGTCAAACGGCTCGGCCATTATCCAATTACAATCAATCCACGATTACGGCCTCATTTCCGAGTTCCGATTCGGGGAATATGGCGATCGCTTGCCTTCAATTCGAATCGGCGTCCATGTAATTAATCAAATCATAATCCTGCTGGTCGACTCCCCACCGCCGGTGCGCTCATTAAACCCACGAAATTGCCGATGTCGAAAGCGTGCCCTCCATTGATGTGCCGATTCCATCCAAATTGCTTGGCAAACGAACCATCTCATCGTGCAAACACCTGCGGGAATATTCTCTGGCGTTTTTTTTTTTCGCAACGTTTTGTTTTTGGTCGGTTCATCTTCTCTCTTTTTTCAATTTTCGTTTTCGCTTTGTCGAAAATGTTAATTAAAACGATGGTCTTTGATGATGAACAAATATTTTGATGGACTCCTTTCAATCAACCCGTTGCTTGTTTGCCGCACGGCGAAAAGGGTGTGTGTTTTTCGTTGGCTCGCCAAATTGACTGACACCTCGCGAGCACGCCAACGAACGATTTCAACTCTTTAGCGAGAGAAATCACCAGAAAAATCCATCGAATCGCAAACGACGAACACGAAATTCCGACTGGAAATTAATTTCGGTTTGATTTAATTTTTTTTTTTTTGCGTCGGTTTTTCCCTCTAGCCGAGACATCATCTTCGGGTAAATCACGATAAATACAATGCCTGGCAATCGCACCGGTGATGATGGCCCCGTGGTGCGTGTTCGTGTGGCAGAGGGGTCGCTCAAATGCTGATATTAAATTTGCACGTTGCTCTGTCGTTCACGTCCCACTGATAACACTATATTTTCGGTCGGCTCCAGCATACCAAATGAATGAACCGAATGCGATGGCATTCTCAGGTACCCACTCGACACTGACACCGTTACCGATACCCGGTCGCTCCCTCTCTCTCTCTCTCTTTTTCTCTGTCGACGCGCCGCACCGCGCGCTCCCACTCACCCTTCATCACCTTCGGAACGTTTTAATATGAAACGTGTATTTTCCATATTTATGCAAATTTCGTTATTTACTCGAATAATTTAATGCCCGCACTTCTTTTCGTGTAATCCGCATGATGAAGGATATAAATGGCTTTGTTTATTTAGAACAGATTTCAGGGAAC